>VXAC01000790.1:2212619-2360163 GCA_013399225.1 Rhipidura dahli
GAGCCGATACCAAATGTCTAGAAAAAAAAAAAAAAAAAAAAAGCTGCACCAAAAGGCTGTTTTTGCCACCACACAGAGGGACCCATCAAGACACCTTGATACAAGTATATATGTCCCACTGGAGGCATAGACACGGTCTGGAAAAGTGTTTGTCTTGGCAAACTCCAGCACATCTCAATGTTTCATCCATTGAGCTCCAGCTTCATTAGCTCTCCAAGAAGGTATACCCTGACAAATATTTCCCTGCTCCAGACAGTCAGGTTCAATCAATTTTAAGAGACTTTAGAGGAAGAGCTTTGATTTTGACCCCTACAAAGACCTACTTCTCTAAGAGAACCAGAAACAAAGGAAACAACAGCATTTGCGTCACCTGCGTGGCTGGGTGGAGTTTCCAAACATTACTGACTTGAATCTGGAGGATGAAGATGGTTAGACAAGCCATCTCAGATGAATCAGGATAAAATCTTTTCATTTTCTTCTGCTGAAGGCCAGGTGCTGCTGGCTCTCTGATAGGCAGAGGCAGCAGGGCTTGGGATAGCTGATGGAGTTACCACTTCCACAGCTGTCCCTGTCCCTGCTTTGCTTTGACTCAAGTTATCTGTTATCAATCCACTCCTGGGACTCGACAATTTACAACAGGCATTTAAGCCATCACCCAGTTCCATTTGCCTTAACCATCACTCAAGTGCAGCACTTGAGAATGCTGATGACAGACAAGTCATGGTCCACTCATCAGCGGCCCCAAGCCACCCTAACAAAGCTTTCATTTACCTTAGTCACTGTGAAGTACAGAGGGAGAAAAAGTGAAAAAATGTCGGCAATTCCCCCATTATCTTCTCTCCATTTGCAATGTTCCAGTGTAAGGTTGCCCTTTTGCAGGTCAAGAAGCAGCTCCTGGAGTAATCTCCAGAAAGCGTCCATTTTCCTCCTTTGGCTATAATACAGCAGTCCTGTTTCATTTCCATGGAGACAGTGAGACTTTAAACAACATGCAGGACTGGATATTGTTACATACCAGTGGAATACTGAAATTTGGACAAAATCTCACATTCCCATGGAAAAGAAGAACCACATCTCTGGACTTAGAACAATAACCGGAAACAAAAGCCACCGACTGCTCATTCAAACAAGTCTGGTGTCTCCCTTGTTAGACTCAAGCCCATGTGCCACACAACAGACTAGCAAACCAAAGTGCTAAATATACGAGTCAAAAAATTTCAAAAATCTTTACAGCCTCCGCATCATGATGTTGGAAGGTTTTGTAGGAACACATTTTTATCTGATTGCATGTGTTCTCAATACAGATATATTGGGGCCTGCGTGTCGCTATTTTAGTGCTAACATTTAAAAGCTCATTTGCTAAAGGCAATTTTTGAAGACATTTTGTCAGTGGCCAAGTCCAACTTCCATTGAAGTTAAGTGGAAGACTCCCAGTGACCTCAATAGGAAGCAGCTCAGACGGTCAGGGCAGGATTCAGAGCTGCTAAAACTCACTGAAATGCCACAAAGTTGAGAACAGATCCCTGAGAGCAAAATGGGTAAGCCCAGGAGAAGAACACCACCATAGGAAATAACAGAATATCCATTAATAAACAGATTCAGACATGGTACCATGGAATTTCCTCCCTGGCTGTGCCAGTGTAAGCTTTGCAGCCCATGCCACAGCTCACCAGCAGCTGCTGCCAACAGGGTCCTTCGTGGGGCTGTGCACTACTGCTTGTGCTCACCGAACCTGAATGGGGAGGAGGAGGTAACTAAAGCAAAAAAACTGCAGAAGGAAGGATGTTTTCCACAGTCCAGAGTGATCTTGCTGAAAGAATAAGAATTATTCAGACTCCTGAAGTCAGGCATAGGCAAAAGTACTGAAAGGATCCCACATTTACTGTCTTCTTTCAGATACTTCTTTCGGTTCATCACAACTAGGAAAACTTTGTTTAATAGCTTCTAATATTGCTACCATGACTGTAACTGTACTTCCTTCATTTGAGAGGAGAAAGAGCTTGAAAAAATTCCTTGCAGACAGCTTTTTTTTTTCCCCTCTTTTTCTTGTTATAAAGTCTGCACTTGCTGCAAGGGCACAAGGGATGGAAAAAGTATTTAATTAGTATTTCCAGAAATATCCTCGCCTAACCCATAATGAGGTCATGCCAGATCATAATCCTCCTCAAATACAAGAGACAAAGTGATTTCCTTTTCATACAACATCCTTTTTTGGGTGCAGCATCGACAGCTTTTCTGTGGTTTCAAAGGAAAAATAAAATTGAGTCAGTCTGAGTGGGGGAAGTCCAGAAACACCTAATACATCTTCCTGTGAGATGAATTCAGCCATACCTCACTAAGGCCATACCTCAGTGAAGACACGGGTGGGATCTAATACAACCAGGAAGCTTTCTTTTAAAGAAAACAGAAGGAAAAAAAAACCCAACCCAAAACCACAACTCCGATCGCCATGTGCCCAACTGAACTCCTTTGAACTGTCTGCTCGAATAATATTTCCCTTAAATCAGGGAGGGGTATGTTTGGGCTACCTGTGTCTATTTGCCATTCCTCTCACCCGCCAGAACCAAACCTGAGTCTTGGGTAGACCCTTGAAAACACGGAGCACTGTGGACACCACCAGGCCAGTGGCCAAGGGAGGGGCTGTATTAGCACTGGAGCTGCCAGGGCTTGGCTTGCACCAAAGAGGTGCTGGCAGCAGGTGCAAAGACCAACTGAGACCAACCTTCTCACTGGAAGTCATCCCTCCTCCCTGAGTGTTTCCAGTGACCAGAGCACTGCTGTGTTTTGAACACTCCAAAAGAAAAACCCATCCCTCAAGTTGTCCTTCCTGGACAGGGAAGCTCAGGATACACCAATGTCGCACAACCCGCTCTCCCTACAGCACGCTTCACCAGCTTTCATTCATTTCTCCCTGCAATGAGCCAAAGAGCTTGTACATGGCAAAAGCACTAACTTGGAGGAAAGCTTCCCATCTCATCTTGATGAAGACATCAAGAGCTTGAAATTCCACTAGAGCTCCCTCAGTGGCTCATCCCAGTAATTGTTCAATTCCGCTGTAACACTGAGGCAGGGAGCAGAGCTCAGGTAGATGCCCAGGTTTAGCTTGCAGCTGGCCATGGCTTATCAGCTTTTCCCCACTGGAACAAGGGGCCAGAGAGCACAAAGCATTTCCTCTCCTTCAATATTCCATAATTAAAATAAATCAGAAAAAGTACATTATCCACTGTATTTGCCCCCTTCTGCAAACACACCATGTGTTATTTCACTATAGAAATTGCCGGGCAAAGCTGATTTACTGACCAGCTTCAGGAAGCCAGTGATTCTCCAACCCTCTCTCCCATCCCCCAAAGTTTATTGTTGAGTTCTTGGAACATCAAGTACAGAGTGTGAAATAATTTAATGGTGGGGGGATTTTCATCCTCCTTCTCTATCCCAATATGACTAAATTTATTGATTTTGGATTGCTGTAAATTATAATGTAATTATCCTGCTGCACAAGCAGCTTCCCATTCCAGAAATTAAAAAGCAATTCAGGTAAATGATCTTTAGTTATCATGGTGCATCCCTGCAGAACTCATTAAGTTGGGGGATTAGACGGCACACCAAAACTCTTAAGAGGGCGGGTGACATTGAAAACTATCATGCCTGACAATACAGAACTTCCTTGGGATGATAACAGGCAAAACTGCTGGTGTGGCGCTTTTTTTATCCTTTCCTGACAGCTTTGAGATGCTAGCAACTTGCAGACCTCTCAGGATCTCTAACGCTCACTTAGTGACCCTTTTCCAAAATAAACACCCTTCCTTTGAGATGAAAATGCCATTAAGTGGGAAAATTTAAGAAATGGACAACATCACAATGTAGCCATCTGTACAATGTTGTCATTTGATCCCATTGGATCTCAGGTGGAAAAGCAGTTCATCTGAGTCAGAGTCAGCAACTACTTTTTGAGGTGGGAGACTGCCAGTTGGCACAAAAGAGAGAGCTCACAGCAGATTTCCAGACAGCTAAGGTGAATTTTCCAGCTTTCCCGACAGAAAGCTCTATCTGATGGGATTGCTCAAAGATCTGGTTGACTGTAGTCACAGAAGATATGTGCCATACTTTGCCAGCACAAGTGTTCTCAATCCCTTTGTCTTGCCCAAAGGTTATGTTTTGCCTCCCTAAATCTGCCTGCACTTCAGGCATTTTCCACTTGCTGTTCTATACTGTTGTGATGGCAAAGCAGCCATCATCAGGCTTCACACTGAAGGCAGCTACAGTCGTTGGCAGATGAAAGGATACGTGTGCACGTAGTTTGCACATCATTAAGTTCGCAAAATGCTTTGAGGATGAAATGTGCTACACAAATATAACAGGTTATTAAATTTCTTGGTGCCTGCAGTGGTCTTCAACAGATTGTGCCTAAACCTGCTACTGCTTTTAGCTTCCTGGTGCTTTTTTGCAAGGGTTATTCCCTTGCCCCAGAAGATTTCAGGTTTCTCCCTCAAGCCAAGGAGTCTTTCACACCTTCTGGTGGCCCCATGGAGCTGCTGTGCAGACGTGGGGAGTCTTGCTGGCTTTCGGCTGCGCGTGTACAGTCTCTGCTCATTTCCTCTGAAAGCGGTGGCTGCCAGACTTGAAAGACCCCTCTTGCTCCCCCTGCTCTTCCCTAATACAGCCCTTAATTAATACTGAAGGCTGCTACCACTTTTGAGTAGGACAGTGCAGATCCTCAGGATATTAGTCAAACACCACAGAGATTTATGAACTCATCAGTGTGACCAGGGTACTTAGAAAAGAAGTAAAACCCTTCAATTTAAAATTCTCCTACACCATCAGAAATTTCAACTTCATCTACAAGTTCTTCACACTGAGAAAGTTCACTAGTTCTGTTATTTCACTTCTAGTGAGGATTGTGTCCTAATATGGACATTTTTGCAGCATTCAGCTGAATTCTGAAGATATATTATGTATGCTGGTAGCCCTTTCTCCCATTAAAAACAACTTATTAACTCAGAGCCTCATGAAAGCCCAAATCATATCTGGTCTCTGTTTATAGCAGAGATGGCTCAGCAACCTCTCTCTCCCAATCTCAACAGCACACAGTACCACAATTACATAAGGTACTGAGGCAGGAGCATGGGACATCAGTGAAAATCTCTATTCTTTTTCGGGATGCATGCATACTTTTCAAATTTCCTAAAAGGAGAGATTATTTGGTTTTGGCCCGGCATCTGAAACCACTCACAGGCCACACACAAGTTACCAAGTAAGCAGACGACATCCTTTTCTTAAACCCTTATGGACACAAACAGATTTTGAAAACATGTAGTTCAACCACCTCAGCAAATTGTTTCCCCAGTGTGTTGGTGTTGGGAGTCCAGTGCCTACCCTCCCTCCTCCTCCTCACCCCTCATTCACTGTTTACAGCAAGAAGGACATTGGTGCTGGACTGAACCTGCTCCAGTTCTTTTATACAGACTTAGACTGTACAATTTGATCGTGGCCACAGGAACTTTTATTGGCCTGATTATATGTAGCCTTGCAGGGGTTTGGGGTTTTTTTCCCTTTATTTGGTAAGAAAGTGAAACTCATAGCAGTTCCTTCCCTGCTGCAGCCTGAGGACAAGCTGTGGGATCTCCACAGGGCTGCCACCCTCCCCCTGCCCCTGCTGTGGTCTCAGAGGGGAATGGACACACTGCAGGAGCTGGATGAAGCTTCTCCTCGAGCACAAATCTTCCCTGTGGCCCTCACTGCCTCACAGCACTTGGCTTGTCCTGCCCAAGAGAATGGTCCAAGTGACATCCAGGGTAATCAGTGTTGCTGCTCCCCCTATCCACGAGTGTGATACCCCAACAGAAACTCCAGTGTCATTCCCCCTCTTGCCTGCTAACCCTCCTCCCAGGGAAGTTAAGCCTCCAAAGGCTTCTTTGACCAAACCATCACTTTTACAATCCAAATAGCAGGGGATAAAAATCCAGGCAGCTCTGCCATGGAGCTAAGGGAGATGTGGCTGTCGGGCCAGGCATGTTGCTACCAACCATCTGCATTCCCAGGGCACACTAAATCTGGGATCTGTATTAGTATTCTCCAGCAGGCATCTGGCAGATATTAAATACCAGCCTCCCCAGAGAACTTGTTACCTCCTCATGCTTGACTGGGTGAATATAAGTGAGCGCCGTGCTTGTATCTGCTACCTGAAGAGGCTAGATGAAGCCTATCTGAAACATGCCAGGACCCCATATCTGTCATTACCATACCAATTTCCTGAATGAAAATCCTGCCTTTCATTTAATCTGTCTTCTCTCTCATTACGTGACCAGAACATGCTGTACTAACTACAAAGACAGGTCACTATGTGACTCAAAACCTAATTTCTGTTACTTACCTAAATGATTACTGCCTGGACGAGCATGATGTTTTGGAATAAGAATAACAAAGCCCACCAGTCGTTCTGTCCTGTCACTGGCATGTGAAGAATTAATTTTGCACTGGGCCATGGGTTTAGAGAAAAGGTTCATCAGAAATCCAGTCATCTCACCTTGGCAACCTCGTCTTCACAACAACATGTACTTTTTTCCAGCTTCTCTACCTTTTGTCTTTTTCTGCACCAAGCCAGTTTCTTCTTACTCTTCTCTGAGTGTGTAGTATTTCCTAGCTTTTCTCTTTGCTACCAAGTTCTCCTCTTGAAGATCCCACAAAATGGTGTATTTTGGCTCAAACCCTGCTGTTACATTCTTGTTTCTCACATCTCTGTACAGGAGCTGGTCAAAGGCCTTTGGATCCCTCTCCTCCCTCAGCCCTCCTCCTGCACAACTGGTCCAGGCTACTTCTGCTGTTCTGTAAATCATTTTATCTGAGTAAAGCCTTTTGACGATAATCCACCATGATTTCCATGAAGGACTCAGCTTCTCTCCACTACTCTGAGGTCACTGGCACCTTGTGTCCTACTCCATCAATCTATCATTTTGCAAAACTTTGAAGCAGAAATCACATTCTCTCTAGTTATGGGGTTCACACTGATCAAATATTCCTGGCATTTTCTTTTTCCTCACTCACCATAATAATTGCATGGAAAAAGAATTTCAAAAATACCTGAAGAACTATTACCATATTACCAGAAAACTCACAGGTGACGTGAGCCACCACCCACTTCATGTGCACCGAGAGCCAGACTGGGAATGCTGGGCACACCTGCACCCTTTGTAAGGGTCTAGAGAGACATCATCCCTTCTTTGTGTTATCTATAACCACGCCTTTCAAGGGCCAGTTCCTTTTTCTCTTCTTGTGCCTTATTCAGCTGACATTGCCTTCAAATCCCCACTGGTTTGGGCCATCATCCCTGTATCTCACAAAACACAAGGTTAAGTGAAGCAAATTCAGGAGGACATTTCTATTCCGCCCTCAGGACTTAACTACAGGAAGGTTTTGAGGTTGGAAAAGAATAGTTTTTCATTATAGCCACAGAAAGAAAGAATAAACTAAAACCATTGCTGATACAGGCACTGAGGAAAGGCCCTTTGGGCTGATACTTAGAGAAGCTCATTTCTATCTTCACTCAAGTGCTACAGAGGTTAAAGACCTGCTACAACCTCCCATAAAAGGCAAACCCCACATTAATAGGAAATGTGTTCCCCTCCCCCATTCCAAATGTATTTTTTATGAGTAAACATTTCTGTATCAAGACTTACTGTCTTCAAAGATCCCTTTTATGTCCCAAAGGTAACCATTTAAGTGTTCTTATAACAGCCGTTACTTATCTTTACAATGGGCAATGCATGTGAACTCAGTGTCTGAAACTTTAATTTTGCTATATATTTTTTAGTAACTACATATAAATCCAGCCTGTTTCAAGTGTCAGTGACACTATGTGACCAAAAGATAGCCTTGGATCTTATTTCACCTGCAAAGACATTGTTCTGAGTGGAATTAAAAGCAGCACAAAAATTTGCGAAACTCTCAACCCTTTTAACTTGCTTGCAGAAGTGATGCAGAACGCACACAGCTCAGAAAAAGAGATGCAAATGTTTTTCACACATTCAGTCATCTCATATCTATTTTAAGAGTCGCTGCTCCAGCAGTTGAAACACAGGACCCTGCAGTAAAGATGTTTTAAGGACGTCTTTGTAACAGCACAGAAAAGTTCCTCTTGAGTTTTCAAAGGGAAAAAACTGCACCAAACAAGAGTACTGCCATCTCCTCTGCAGGTGATCACAGAGTTAGAGCATGCATGTGCACAGCAGACTAATGGGAAAGAAAGCTGAAACTAAGCTTCTCTCTGAAGCTGTCATCCCATGACAGTGATTTTATCCTTCCATCACCTGGCATCCAAGAGTCTAATTACAAAGGACTTTGCTAAGGCCATTGTCTATTGCTAGACTGGGTGAATATACATGTCTATTGGGTGTATATTGCTTGGGTCAGGATGAAACCCTGAAGCTCTCCATGGCTCCTATAAATTCATCCAGGTGTGCCCAAAACTCCTCCCAGGTACTTGGAGCTCACCCATAGACTAAGCACGTGGGAAAATGTTTTAAACTGAGAAAAATAATTTTCTCTTGCTTTGACACAGAATATTTACAAAACTATTAACAACATGATGTTCTCCAGCTGAGTTCCAGATATGAGCACCTGAAAAACTTTCTCACTTCAGAGCAAGCATGGCCCTTTGGAATACACTCAACCTCTATACCCCTAAATGGTCTCTCCACTACAGGTATTGAAAATACCTTCACTCTGAGAACTTAACCCTATCTTCCCCAACCCTGCAAAACTGTTTTTATTGTCCCCTTTGGACAGCAGCAGGGTGACACCTGAGACATATGAACAAGGTAAGGCAGCACCCAGGGGCAGCAACACCCTCTTGCAGGCGGTGGGGAGTGGGAAATGGCAGCCTCCCCACAGTCTGACCCGTTAAGTGTTTCCGTGTGACCGATGCCATAAACATGCTAACCAGATGCTGATGGATGGGCCTGGAGGCCCAAAGAACAACCCGAGTTCATTACATAAATGAGGGAGCAAAGGGAAGTCAAGCAGCTTTCCCAAAAGCATGAAGGAAGTTTGGGACTTCATCAGGAACTGAAACTAATTTTCTCCAGGCTCAGTTCTGTGCCCTCACTGTAGGGAGCCACCAAAAAATTGGGTATCTTCACACAAGCAGCCTCTGGGAGTCGGATCAGCTTCCCACAACACATAATAATTCGTCTCGTTAAAATGGGACGTGCAAACCAGTGCCTAAAGTCCTCACCTTTGTGTTTCTCTGGTTTTACTTTATAGTGTGGCTGTAAATGCCTCTGAAAGAACATCACCAGCTGTACCTGAGAACACAAACAGATTTAGCTTAACCTCAAGCCTCACTTGCAAGAAGGCACTTGCAGACATTAACACAGGACATGGATATTCAAACCAGCCAGGATGTAGGAGAGGCTTCTGATTAATTCCCCCCATTGCTGCTGGTCCACCCCACAAAGAGTAGCCACAAACCAGGGTGAACCTCAAGTAGAAAAACTGAGTGAGAAATATAATTTTATCACCTCACAAACAGAACATGAATTTCATTTGGGAAAAATCTAAATATTAGCCAACACTCCAGCTCCAGGATCAGTGGTGCTGATCCCTTATCACTCTCTCTTGGCTCTGAGCATCTCAATCAGTGCATAAATTCTCTGCTTTCTTTAAATGACTAAACTATTGTTGAAGCAGCACACACAGAGGGCCAGGGGCTTAGAAGAAGATACCTCCTCTACTGGATGGTTTTCAGGAATGTCAAACACTGATCTTTTATATCAATACAACTGAGCCATCAAAACATCTACTTTAACTGTTTACTTAAGGATGCATCTGTTGCAAGCTGTGATTTTTTCTGAAAATCTGTCAGTCAGGAGCTGATCACTGTAAGAGAAGAGAACAGAATAGAACAGCTTTCTGGCTAAAATGGCACCATTCAATCCCTGCAAATGTCACTGTATTTTAAAAATCAGATACTGGTGGCAGTAAATATAAATATTTTGCTTACAATATTCCTGTTCTTATATTAAAATTGGAAGAATTTTCAATGGGATGGCCTAAAAAAGATCTGGGATTCCAGGAGAAGAAAAGGTATTAAAAAAAGAGGAGTAAACCCCCACTGAGCTCTCTAACAAACTAAAGATGAGGCAGAATTGATTTCAGCCATGTCTGTGTGAAAACTTTTCTGTTTGTGTTCATGTGGGATCACATTCAGTTTTTAAAATTTATTTTCATTTTGGACTCGGCCTACATGCCCAAAGTTTTGCTCAGTTCTTTGCAGCAAGGTTTGCCTGATTTCAACTCAACACCACTATGGGAGTCACAGAACACCCAGCGTAGGTCATTTTCCAACTTTTGTAAAGTCATGAGTTTAACATAATCCTGAAGACGTTTGCATGGAAATACTATATCCCCTTCATTCCTTCAAAAGCTAAATTTACAGTCTTGGCTGAGGTTTTATTCTCTGTCATTACCATTAAGAACAGAGAACTCATCCTGTCAAGCATAGTCCCCACACAGAATTCATGGGATATCGATTTCAGAATTTAAGGTTTCTGCAAGTTTTGTCTCACTTGGTTCTAGAAAAAACTGTAGCCCTTAATTATGAGCCCACTGTACTAGGCAGTGGACAAAGGCACAGCTGAATGAGTTTGAATTCAGTAATATCCTATTTGTGCTACTGAGCATTTCCATACCCTTAAGCAACGAAGAGGAACGAAGCTGACTGCTGCATCGTGATGTTCTCAGAGGCTCTGGATGATGCACAGACAACTTGTGCTCAGCTCTCCTGAAGGGAAAGAAACAACGCCTCCGTTTGGCAGATGGGCATGAGAATTTGAGTCATCTGACCATGATTACATGGCATATCATTGAGAGAGGAAGGGCTTGCTAGTGGATATGGTGAACCAAGGAATCTGGGCTAAGACCTCTGTACTATCATCAATGTCCCATGTACACCACACATGAACTTCCAAAGTTGCAGAGATAATCACTTCTTGACATCCCTCTGAAACAGCTCAACCCTTGAGCTGCCTTAATTTCAGGCACTTTGGCCCTGGAAAAAATCCTCTGTGCTGCAGAATGGGAGCAACGATATTCCCTGCCTTGCCAGGATGTTCATACACAGACAGAGGCTGAACTGTTGAGGCAGTGAAAAGGCTGAACAAAGTAGGAAATCCCCCCACAAGCCCTGGGCTTCCACAAGCCACCAGACAGGACAATTCATCTTCTCTAATCATAAGAAATAATAAAAAATAGCACAGTGGAACTGGCTGTGTCCTTTCAGGCCTCTGCACCTCACTCATCACCACACAAAACCATGAAAACAGACCACCTGATTTCATGGGGGGCAGTTTAACAAGCTGAGGAACAATGCCAAGTCCTCTTTTCACTGCAAGGTCTATGGATGTCTTCTCAAGGCCACGAAGAAATTCTGAAGGAGGTGCTGGGAATACAAGCCCTGTTCCTTGGTGCTGGTATTGGATGCACAGCATTTCTAGGAACATTTTTCTTTGCCATTCATCTGACCTCGGGAGCAGTCCCACTGCTCTGTGCAGGCAGCCATAGAATGCTCTGCCAAACCCCATCAATTATTTAGCATCCAAAGGTAGACTTAATCTGTGTGATAAAAGGATGGATTTTATCTAAGGCTTGTTTCCCTTAGAGTGACTTACACAACTGGCCTCTCTAGTTGCTTCCCTTAACATAATTATTTACTTTTGCGTTAACAGACTTCCTCCACTTGGGTTATTTTTAGGAGCTTTTTGTAGCCTTGAGAATTTGCTACGTTTTTTTCCCTTGTCTCTTTCGTGGGCATTTTAAATTTCCCATCTCTCTGAATGGGCTGTTAAAACACTGGTTTTGCCAGTGCTGGTGTAAAGCGGGAGCAGCTCTGGGAAGCAGCTCCCCTGGCTGTGTTGACACCTGGGTGTTGAGTTTGCCTCTGACTTGAGAAGCCATGCAGTGAGATTTCAATTCAGAGCTGGCAGTCAGGGCTCCCAGACTGCTCATCAGGCTACAGACTGGCAAACATGAATGAAAGGCTTTAAAGCATTAATGTAGTCCCACCTTGGTTCCTCGCTTTAACCCCACTCTGCAATTCTGGCAAAGTTGGGAAGTCCAGGGTTTTTCCACCTAACACTAAATCACGCATGAAGCCCTCAAGGGAATAAAGCAGGCACCTGCACGATGTGTTTCACTCCACCCTAACGCAAAAGCATCCCAAACTAGACACTGGACACTTGGGAAGCCAACTTTCGACAAAATAACTCCCATTCTTGATCCTCCCTTGATTATGGCAGGCTGAAATGCCATGGTTAATGGATGGTGTTGGGAGAATTGATTTATAAAACCTGTGCAAAATCACAGATGTTGAGGCAAAAAGATGCCAGAGATACTAAAATTTCAAACTATGGGGACATGCTGGCACAGGAGACAATCGAGGAGATAATCCATTATCACCACTGGATTTTCTTACTTGACTATAAATGACCAATGCACAATAGCTAAGTTTAGCATCAGTTAAAAAGGTTATATTTAGGTACCCTCTGAGGGGCACTTTAATGAAGTCTAAGCTGGGTCCACAGAAAAGAAGACTTATCAGTACTTGCCAGAATAAACTTTTGGAGCTTACAAAATAATAGAAATGTGGAAGCAATTATTATTACAACTATTATTAATGATAATATAATACACTCACAAAATACAAAGGTCTTCCAGGTCGTACTTAATCGTTGGGTTCACCAGTGCCAGAACCAGCCTGTGAAGAATAACTTTTTCTATTTTAAATTCATAAAAGCTCTTCAACTTGGCATTCAAACCTGCAGTGTGGTTAGGGATGAGATAAAATTACTCTGTCTTCAAAAGAACCTTTGCACCTGTAACAGGCTGAAATTATAGGAACTTTTGCTATGACAGTGTGGGAGAGCTCTGTACAATCAGGGAACGCTGACGTTATGAATCACAGAATCGTTTAGGTTGGAAAAGACCCTTAAGATCATCAAGTCCAACCATAAAGCTGTTGCATCATCTAAGGGCTACACAATTTGAACCAAAATGTCTCTAAACATTAATGGTTATCCAGTCTGGGGTTGCACCTTTGCCCACAGGGTTGGTTACCACACAAAGTCAGTAGAGAGGCGTGGGCAAGGTGTTTCCCCCATGAGGAAAAAAACCCCAAGAAGTCAGACTCCAATCACTCATTTAAGCAAGCAAAGGATTGCCTGGCAAGGATGTATTGCAGCCTCTTTTAAAGAGGAGAGTAGGGAGACAGCATTACAAGACATGGATAAAGGAGAAAAGGCAGGCAGAAGAAATTATGTGCTTTTGTAGCACAGTTTGTGGAAATCTGAATTATCAAAATTCTGCCATGTAACTGAAGAACTAAACCTGCTGCTCCCAGAGAGCTCTCTGCCAGGCCCACACACCAGATACTGCTCATGGAACATAACAGTGGTGCAGCATGGCTTTAACTTCATCCCCCTCTACATGAATCCTTCTAAACTCTCCCAAAGAGCAGGTGTCAGGTGACCAGCATGATTCAAAGCTGGCAAACTTGCTGCTGTCTTTGACATCCTGTGATGGAGGAACACTCTCAGCACTGCACCAGTCTGCCCAAAGGGACATGAGTGGGCACACAAAAGAGACTGAAGGCAATCTGTCCACTCAGAAGGGCTACAGTAGCACAGAATACTCTTTAAGACCCAGCAGAATCAGTTTTTTGAAAGGCTGACAGAAACAGAGAATGAAATACAGTTCTTGATTTCTGTTGCTCTTGTGGCAGCACTGCAATGAAGCCCTACCCAAGGTGGGGACCACTGAACTCTATGCAGTAGATGCATGAGAAGCAACAGTGGCTGTTAGGAGGATTTCTCAGTCTGAATTACGGGATTTTCCCATCATTCAGTTTTAATCACTTGCCCCCTTCCCCCCTGGAGCCAATCCCAGCTTTTCTGTTGAACACATCTCTCAGCGTTTTAAGCTGTACACAGCACAGCAGTGCAGGGCAGGGAAGCTAAGAATGTTCTTGTACTGCTTATGTCCCTTTTCCTGGAAAATGTGAACTGAATGAAAAACATTCTTTAGGAAGATCCCTGCCCCTCCAGGGTGGACAGAGGAGATGACTTCATTGGGGCTGCTCTCATTCTAATTTGTCTGAGTCTTGGGCCACACAAACTATATATTTTTTCAGGGCACTGAGGTCTGCTGGGATGCTGGCATTTCCTCCTACTCATTTACATGGTCTTCCCATAATCTAGCACTAAGACAAGCTGAACTGCACAAGGACTCCCTGCCAATGCCACTTGGGGCTTGCTTACGGAAGACCGATGGAGAGCAATGGGAGGTGCTCCCTGCCCTTCTCCTCTGCCTATGAAAGGGCTGAGTGTGTTACTTCTGCAGAACTAAGCATTCCTGCCAGCCCATAAATCAAGTGACCAAACTCCATCCCAATCTCTGATCCACTGCAGAAAAGCCTCATACTCTGCCTTTACAGCACACACAGGGCAAAGAGCTGTATTTCATCAACTGAAGCCTTAATATCAGAGGAGAGTCGTTACCTCCCGGAAAAAAAAAGCAGCACAGCCAGAGTCTTACTAGTTCTGCAGCTTGGCTTCCCCATGTTTACACCAAATGACTTGTTGAACTTCATTATATACAAAGTATTTCCATAGATCAGAGGCAGGGAGACCTGTGCAGCTAACATAAAATAAATTACCACCCTGTGATAAATGGTTCTATTAGCAATCCAGATTGTTAAACTCAGATACAACAGGATGAAGGGAGCACTGCCCCATTCATTCTCCCTGCGGCAGATACTGAGTTGTAAATAGGTTATTTTGTGTGTAAATAACACATTAAAACTCAGCATTAGCCGTGTCTTTTGATAGAGAGGAAATTGTTCCAAATAAATAATTTCGGACAGGAATGTAAAATAAGCCAGATTTAATAGTGCATGCCTGCTGTAGCTGTGTTAAACATGACTAAAATGATAAACCCCAGAATATACTAATAGTAAACTATGCTCTGACATCAAAGTAATGAGGCTGTATTTTTACCCAGCTTTAGAAATGCTAAAATTAGTCTTGACAGAGCCAGACATCAGAAAAATGTTTCAAACATAAACACCATCAATTTGGGAACTTGGAGTCTGTGTCATGCACAGGGTGGGGTGGGGAGGGAAAGGTGCATTCTGGGCCTTGTTAAAGTCAGGCAGTTAGCATTTAGGAAAATTTGTATTTAATTTTTATTACAAGATGAGAAACCCATCTTTCTAAATATCTCTGCCTTCAAAAGAGTGGCTCATTTAAATTTCCCCTAGAGCCATGTGCCCAGGCTTCCTCACACCTGTAGGAACAGAGGATGTGCCAGTGCCAGCCTGGAGGACACCACACAGCCTCACTCATGTGTTGCTGTGCACCAAACTCTTCTACCCTGCACAGCAATATGGACTTTTGCATTCAACAAAAGGGTTTTCTGAACTCAAATTGTTACAAGTTGCCCTTCCAGAAGTGGAGATGATGAAAGGAGAGCCTCTCCTGCAGATGTGCCTCGTCTATAGCTCCTACATACTGCCACTATAAACAGTTCCCATCTCAGTCACACATACACATTTGTCCCTGCTGCAAGAGAAAAGAGGAGCTTTGACTCCCTGGCCAACGTGATTTATGGAAAAATAGAAAATTAGGAGAGACTTCCTGATATCCTAACTGTGAGGACACATCTGATCAATGAGTTACTATAAAAAACTGTCTCAGATGATGTTTTAAATGGCAGCTTCAGAAGACTAAAAATATGGAATGCAAATTTTTAGTACAAAAGGGCTCTTCACTACTGCCAGCATCAACAATATCGATCTCTTTTCCCACAGCTGTAACCTTTTTTGTTAGAGGCTGGAAACATTTGAGATAAATATCCAAAGCAAGGGAACTAGAAGTGCAGATTGAACATATCATCTTATAATAATATAGTCTAAATAATAATATAATTACATAGTTATCCTTCAGTTATTTAACTAATATTCAGTTTATTCCTTCAATTACAAAACCTTATGAATCTATTCATTCCTACAAGTAAAAAAGAAAACCTTATGATCTGAGAAACATGCAGAACATGCTATGAGGGCACTCCATCTGTGTGACTCAGTAGAATAAAGAAGAAATGTGTTGCGAATTACAGTTGTTTGGCTCTGGAGAGCAGCTTGGTGATTTGCAGCACTGGCTGAGCCTCACTGCCACTTTCTCATATGCTAGTACAAAGAGTAAAACCTCTGCAATAAATGAAATCAAGAGTTTGTCTTGGATGAGAATAAAGACTTGCTTGTATGGCCCCAAAGCAGGGTGGGGAGCTCAAAGGCCCACCCTTTAGAGCTGATCCCCTCCTCAAGCTGAACTTCCTAATTGATCTCCAAGCCTCATTTGCTTTCTTCTGGAAAAATATGAGCATAAATACTCATACCTCTGGCCTGTTGTGAGTAATTACTCTAGTTTAGGGAATCAAACATGTCATATTAGCATGAATATCATGTAAGTAGAGTCTCATCTCTACCCAGCCTTTTTGTTATCACCTGCTAAATCACACCTTGCAGTTAACTCACGCTAGAAGACAACTTTGTATTAATTCTTCTACTTCCAAGCACACGCACAAGCATGCTGCTCCCTTTCAGGAGCCTGCATTATGTCTAGCCAGAGTTCAAAGGAAAGGCCTTCAAACCACAAGAGCACGTGCATCACCTGCAGAGTCCCAGGGCTGGCGTCTGACCACACGCTGCTCCACTGCTGCCCATTTTGGGCCATTTATGAGCACTTTTCTTCACAGCATGACATAGATTTCCCTCTTTACATCTCATTACACAACGCTTTCATCACAATTCTCCTGACATCTTCAAACAATCCTCAACTTACTTCTCCACTTCCTCCTAACAAAAGGAGAAATACTGAGCCCATAAATCATTTTTTTCCAAAGGTGAGAGCACACTGCTAACAGAACATATTATACTGGATGCTTAAAAACCAATTAGGTCTCCAGGGATGCCAAATGGGCTGATGGACACTCCACCTCGGGGCATCCTCATTTGGATCTATGGAAAGTTTGTGACTGATTCCTCCTTGTGACTCCCAAGGCAAGTGCCAAGCGGGGAGAAAGTGTTTATTCATATCAGCATATCTATGGATTGTGAATTTTAGCACATGCTTGGACTATGCTGGAGCCAATCAACCCTTCAGGTCTGCCAGTCACTGAGATGATACGTCAAATGAGCTGCCTCAGTAGTTCCTATAGCCTTTGCCTCTTCAGGGATGTGCTGGGGATGCCAAACTTCTGCGCATTGCTGTCTCCCTTATTTCTGCTTCCTGGCAAGTCTTCCCTTCTGCACTTTGTACACAAGGAAAGTGGCTCAGACCCATCCAGGAGGACAAAACTGTGTTTCCCTCCAAACAGTTTTGTAGAAGACTTTCTGGTTGCTTTTAGGTAAAAGTTTATCAAACACATGAACTAATCGGATAGATTATAATCTGGCCACTCCTACCTTATTCTGTGCATCTGAGTCTTCACAGGTCAGTGTGAAAAAGAAACCTGAGTAGCAGAGCTTATGAAAAAAATGGAGAGATAAAGCAGATTTAAACCTTTTTGGTTGGAAACTATCTTCAAAATTCAGGCAACAGAAAACTCAAACTCTCCAGCTGAGCAAGGTAAGAACGAGAGGAGCTCATAGAAGAGTCGTTCTGTTCTCCTGGGGTGATGAAAAACCACCCTGCAGTGAAGGAAGGAGAGGGGGCAGGTTCATTTTGAGGTAGACTCTGGCTAGCAATAAAATATATTTTAAAAAGGAAAAAAAAAGCTGCCTGCGAAGTTTACACAGCTGGGGTGTCTCTTGTCACATCTGAACTGGTGCAGCCCCTTCTAAGTTTGTCTCCTTATACCCTGTCCAGAGAGGACACCCAGTCCCCAGCAAGGGCAGCTGTGGTGGCTCCCCAGCGGGCACAGCCTTGCCCACAGCTGTGTCATGGTGATGGGCCCTGGCACTGCTTTGGAGATCCACCAGCACACGTGTGCCAGAGATGGAGGCGTGTTCTGCCTGCCACAGCGAGCAGCAGGAGGCAGGAGCACCATCCCTGCTTGTTCACCTGCACACCAGAGCCACACCCACCAGAAATGAAGGGCTCCATGCCTGTAGGTGTCCACAAGAGCTTCCCAGCTGACTTCAACAGCAGCAGGACCAAAATCTTGCTCAACACACTGCCTTGAACAGGAATGGCACAAGTGAAGGGGTTTCTTTGTGAGCATTCTTGCCCTGGGTCTGGACATTCCCAAACTCCTCCCTAACCATGAAATCCCAGAACCAGTGATTGGAAACCGGTCTGTTTAGCTCATTAGCAGGATCACAGCTGGCACACAACATCCCTTAATAATAGGATAACAAGGTGCTCCCCATCTCCAGCCAGCCCTACGAGCCATTCTTTAACTCCACCATGAAGGAGTCACGCTGCTGCCAACACTACACAGCACCAGTCAGCTGGAGGCAAACACTGATGGGATGCCCCAACCCCCCAGCAGCCACCCCTCACCCCAGACCAGCTCTCTGGGAGTGGTGGTGACCCATCACACTCCAGTGACGTTTAGATGCCATGCAGTGACACAGCTTCCAGTTCCTCTGACAGGCAAGAACCCCAATAAACTCAGCATGTTCACAGGAAGACAGATGCCACCATACTTATTAAACTCTTACAGTCTAATGAAAAACACCCCTGCTGCTTTCAAGTTGTGGAAAACATAAAGTACCTCCTTGCGCCGCTGCTGCTCCTGCTGCTGTTAAAGGAATGGGTTTCTTCCCTGTCTCTGTAAAGCCATTCCCCTCGAGAACAGCACCTTTCCCTTCTTTTTTCCCAGCAGCTGTTGAAGCAGAAGTTTCCATCTTAGACGGGCATCTTCCAGCTCAGGAACCCTACAGGACATAAAACCAGATTTTGGTCACCACTCAAAACCCAGGCAAAATCAGCTCCATGAGGAAGGCTGATGGTTTGGCAGAGTTCAAAAGCAAATGGCAATCAGCAAGGAATTGCGGGGTTTCTAGCTCCAGCCGTGCAGCCAGTACAGCAGTCATAGGCACAAAGGCCACAACCATGTAAAGGGCTGGGTGTTCTCACAGACCTACAAAGAACAAGACCAAAAAAGTCTTTCCGCAGCTGAACTTGGGCTACACAGTAAAGTTCACAGGTCCAAAGGGCTTTCTAGCATTACAGGATAGGTGAGATGAGAATATTTATCACACATAAAACTGATTTATCCATCCTATATATGACCTAGACCTTCCTAAGAAAAAAATCAGCTAAAAATTTCCAATACAATACAGATAAACGTATATTCAAAGTGTTGGTTTTTCTTCTTTCTCACAGTGGGTGCTTATGCTGTGTGCTGGAACCAGTGTTATGATCAGAACTTTTCAGCAATGCTTACAGATAAGCCACAGTAGGTCTGCCACATCCCACCATGTTCTCACTGGTGGCGAGGACAAAGACCAATCCCTCTGTCTCCCAGAAAAATTCTTCTATCCTGAGCAATTGCATCTGAAAATCAGCTACAGCTTTACCCCCACTACAAATGGTGAATTAAATGCTGTGGAATATACACAAAACAAGAAGATACCAAAGTACAAATAACCTGGGTTTTTAAACTTAAATTGACCAAACATAGCAGCTCCTGAACTTTTTGTCAGCTTGACCATTTTTTCTGCACGATTCGGACTAAAATGGTCTCCCAAAAGCAAACATACGGATATCCCAAGTTTAGTGTAAAAAAAAGTTTATTTTAAATGAGGAGGCATACATTGTTTCTGAATGCAAATACTTTTGTTCCCCTCATTTTAACTTGTTTTATTTTACATGTCTCCACCTGACTCTTGCTTGCACATAACCAGCACAGTTACCTAGCACTACCAGCCTCAGGCTGGTCTTGGGAAAACCCACTGCTAATTCCTCTTTCCTTTCTAATTTTAATGCAGATCTGCAATTTTTCACACACAAACTTTCAAATGTAAATTTTTCAGCTCCTGAAATCCTGGAGTAGACTGGCTGTTTACCTTACTGGAATTAAAGGGATCAGGCAAAAAATACCTGGGAAACCAGAAAACTTTTTTGGGGCGTGCTGGTAGTTTTAATCACCATTGTGCCAACTCAGAACTTCCCTCCCTTTGCTCTGGAGGACTGACTGACTCCTGGACTAGTGTGTATTAAAGGTAAACTCTCCTAAAAACTTTAAAGCACAAAGATTTCAGGAATTCCCACCCTAGGAGGGACATGGTGCATGGTGGTTGTGGCGGACTGTCACCACTGCCTGGGCTCTGGGAGAGTGGTGTCCCACCAAGCAGCTGAGTGCTGCAGCCCAAGCAGCTTTTCCCAGGAGCCTTCAGGCATGGCTCACATTAATGGGACAACAAAGTGATGGATCTGTGGTCACAGTCTGCAGCCATAAACTGCGAAGCTCGCATTGGAAATGACAGGACCCACAATTACAGGCTTTACTGATGACACAAGGCTCCAGTGAATACTGAGGTGGCCCCTCAAGGTCCTGCCCCGGCATGTGCTGGGCTTGCTGGCAAACATGGGATGGGTTCCTGGGAGCCAGGACTTTACAGTGGTTTAATCCAGGAATCAGGTTGGGTTACAGACCACGTATGAAATAAATACACCCGAACTGCAGGAGTATTTGACCTAGGTCTGACAGCCTGGGCTTCTGTTCGTTAAGCAAATAAACTTCAGAGGCTCTATTACTAACCCCCCACCTGTTTCTTCTTAGTCCCTCCTTTCAAGGCTTTGCACTTTTGTTTGAAACCAGACGCTGGCCCTCGCACCCCGACCCCCCTTCTCCGGGTACCCTGACCCTGGGGGCAGCCCCAGGGGCGAGGGAGCATCCTCAGGCACTGCAGAGCTCAGCAGCCAGTGAGGGGAAGGAAGGAACTGGTAACAGGACTTGTTCCGTGAAACACACAGGTTAGAGCCATGCTTTTTTTCCAGAGAGATGCCTGAAGCAAAATCTCAAAATCCCTGCCACAGACACCTCAGCAGGGACCCAGTTTTTCAGATGTGTCATTTATCCAACTGGAATGTGACAGGAGATCATGCCCGTATTTGAAAATCTGGTCTTTGCAGCTGTAATGCTTTCTTTTCAGATGAATTATGAATTAAAAAAAAATTCAAGTGTTTGTAATATGTGGTTGTATTAAACAGGTAAATCCTCAAATACCAGATTAGAAAAAAAAATACAACTACTCTAATCTCACAGGATTTAAGGTAATAAGTCTATAATTATTTTTGCTTCGTAAAGGTGCCTGGGGCAGAGCAGGCTGACTGTGAGGTTCTGAGCTTTTCCCCAAGTCAGCAGCAACCAAAAGTCATTTTCTTTTCATAGCACCTCCCTGCCAGAGCTGATCATCCCAGCCCAGAAGACACAAGCATCCTTCCCACTGGATCCTGCTCTGCTCAGACCGGGACAGAGACCCACAGACCAGGACAGAGACCAGTGAGCAAAGGAGCACCAAACACTTCCTATGTGGGATTTCATATCCCACCCTCCCAGGTTTCAGAGACAGTGGCCAAGAGCTGGTGACCAGCAGGCTTCCCAGTGGTGCAATGTGTGACTGGGACACAGCACTGGAACTCTGGAGATTCAGGTCCCATCATGGATCTGCTACAGTCTCCTCAGAGTCCCTGGGCAAAAAGCTTAACACCTCTCTTGCAGCTGGTTTCCACAGCCATAAAATAGGAAATAGTACTTTGCCCTATTTGCAAAGTGCTTTGAGATCCTTTGAGGCACAAGGCTATGGAAGTGTTTTTATTACCAGTATAAGAAGATATATTGGTGGAGGCAGTCAATCCACACTATCCAAGAGCACAACATTCATTTTTTAACCAATACATACTTTGCTTTCTGTTCAATGCTAAACTTTTTCCGCTGCTCTGTGTCACACAGAATTTATAAATTCAATGACAGATTAATCTTAGCAGCAAGCCATTTGGCATGAAAAAGGGTTTCACAGGGAGCCTGCTTTTTCCTGTAAAGAGCATGCATTTAGGAGTGACTATGTGGAGAAAGACCCTATGTACTTATTCAAGCACAACTCTCTGCCCTCCGTCATTACTCAGAATTAGAAAACCAGAATGGATTACTCAGATTTTTCCTGAGGTTTGTAGCTTTCTCTGCAGGAGGAGGGTTGGGTAATTGATTTTGACACTAATACCAGCGCTATTCATATGCCCTGTAATATAATTCTGCAGTGACACTAAAAAGGCAGCCATCTGAGATCTGAACAAGGAAAGTGCTATATGATTTGCCCTAGACAACCCCAGCTATTTTAACAGCTGTGTTGGATATTAAAAGGGAGAAATCCCAACAGAATTAAAAACAACAAAGTCACATTTGCCTTTGAGGGAAAACAAGAAGCCGTAAACTTTCCTAATAAAACAATCCCTCCCGCTAAGTGCTTGAGGAATGGTCAAAAGTGCTGCCTGAAAATGCCTGTCTCTTTTGGAGGGTATCAGCCTGAGTAGGACTGCTGGCAAACTCAGGAATGAACTCATCAGCCATACCCTCTGCACACCCTATTTTTGTAAAAGGCATTATTTCCTCCTTCAGGATTGTTTTTTCATCAGGAAACCCCCTTCTTTTCCCCTAGACAGGGCAGAAAATGTAAATTTTTTTTTTCTCTGTGAGAAATAATGATCAATTTTGGTTATTTCTGCTCAAAGATTAAGCAGCACCATGGGAGTGATCCTGTCTGGCAGAGGGCAGGCACTGCCAGTGATAGTGTAACATACGTCCAATCCTGAATGCCACCTTCAAGCCTGGCAGCCCCATGGTAGGGGCAGAAAGGGATTTCCAATGCATGCTTCCAGAAGCCATCTTACGTTTGGGAATATTTTGGGCTTTCTCAGACTAGTGTGTATTCTCTCTTCTGTCTGAGTTCATCTCTACCTGACCTCCCCACGCACAGCCCCAGAGGTGCCAGAGAGGTGGCACAACCTCCAAGGGACATGCTGGAGATGCGCTGGCTGCTGCGACCAGCACCACAGCCAGGATGCAGCTCCACTGCTGCTGGCTCCTGGCAAGACTGATGGGAGCTGGGATAACCAAGGGCAGCCTTTGCACAGCTCTTGACAGGTTTGTGCTCACACACCCACAGGGAGACACTGAAACAGTTCTGCCACATCACCCCCATACCTACAATCCTAGGTTTCACAGCTTTTCCTGGTGTGCTGCTTTAGTTAAGATAAACAAGGACATACTCCTGCCACCTCTTCTTTTGCACTGGACTGTGTCATACAGCTCCAGCCTTCCGAATACATGATCTACTTATGAAATTCAGTGTGAGCCAACTGCTCTGAACATTGGCTTAATACAGTGGCTGCTGTGATCCTTTTCAGTCTCCCAGGGTTTGAGCCAAATTATGTTCTCAATTACAGGGAAGTAGCAGCAGTTAACCCGGTGAAGTCATAGGCTCTGTACCACAGCAAAACTTGACCCCTCTATTTTCTTTTATATCAGCAACAGCTTTGAATTACTAAAGAAAGTTTTTTCTGTCTAAATGCCACTACTAAATCTTGGGACTATCCAAACATGCTGTCTGCTGCAGAAGGACCTACAACTGTTTATAGAACATCAATATCAGGTAAAAGCAGCATAAATATTAACTCAGAACTAATCACTTTTGAGGTCCTCCTGACACAAGGTTTCCCATCTTGATATTTCTTAGGAATAGTCCGCTTGGGCCAATCCTACAGAGTCAATTACACATGGAAATTAGAGCTGTACATTGGGGCAGTAGCTCTGTGTCTGGGGGCTGCTCCTGCCCCTTCCCCTCGAGAAACCTCCTGTGGTGAGTCCCTATCAGCTTCTGGGAAGAAGGGAAGTAGAGACAAACCCATGCTGACAGAAGCAGTGTTAGGAGGGCACAGAGCTGCTCAGGGCTTATCATATTTTTCTACCCCATACCCCAACTCCTGCTCAGAGTAATACCAGGCTGCCAAAGGGAGGGAGGAGGGAGATGTGCTAGCAGCAAACAGGTTAGGAAGACACACAGGTTCTGCCTGCCTACCCCCTAAGGTAAGGTTAAAATTGCTGAGAAATCTGGGTGTTCACAAAGCTTCACCAAACAGTTCCAGCCCATGGCAGAAGTTGTATCCCTCAAAAAAAGGAATAGGGGGTTGGAAAAAGCAAAGGAAAGGGGGAAAAAAGAGACAAAAAATACCCCCAGTAGAGCTGGCAACACTGCAAGAGTTATACAGGTTCTGGAATGTACAAAGGCTGAAATCAGAGACTTAGCATCTCTTTTGAACTTCAAAAACAACAAGTCTCTTCAAATCACTCCGATAATTGGCTTTAAATTAGTGTTCTAAGTTTAATGAACAAATCCTTCACGTACGGCATGAAACGGATACGCTTCTAGATTAACTTCCTGATCAACACCATCTGCCATTTCCATATGGCAACAGCAAACCAAAAGCACGAGGAAGAAGCTGCTCTGCAATACTGTGAGGGGTCAAAGTGCACCCAGAACTGCCTGGTGCTTGGTAGTGTCTCTCTGCACTGTAGTAACATCACCTCCAACAAGCTCCAGAAATCCTGGGATACTCCAGGCACTATCCTCTCCAGGAATGTAAAGAAAGGAAAAATGCAGGGTGGGAAGGAGGCATGAGGAAAGGAGGATGGATGTGGAAAGAGCAGGAAGTTCCTAAAGATGAAGAAGAGCCTGGAAAACAAGAAAAAAAGGGATAGAGGGATGACCTTAAAAATTTACTGAAGAGTATGAGTGAATGAAGCACAGACAATGGCAAATCCCGTGGAAACAGAGAAGAGAAGCAAGAAACTGTATGCAGACCTGATTCCATGGGAGATGGAGATACATGCACTGCTGAGGCAGGGGAAGGCACAACATGACATCTCTAATGGCAGGGACAGGACAGGGAAGCAGGGCACAGAGAGAAGAGAGACATGGGGAAGAAAAGTGATGTGGAAGGGTCTCTGATGGAAGAAATGTGCCCTGCAAACAGCTTCAAAGAATGCAGCCTTCCAGTGTGCTCCATCACTCTGTACATGGAGCAGCTAAGACTTTGTGTCTAGGCACACAGAGAATCTACTGCTCCAGGTGGTGCCAGCCATGTGAAAGGAAACCATCTCAGAGTCACAAGTGCTGTCCCCCCCCCTTACATTGACCACAGCCGCCTTCCACTTATATCAAACAAGGACAGTGGAGTTAGTGGTGGCACTCAGGAATTGCCACTACATGGAAGGTCTGTAAATATTCAGCTGCTGGCTCCAGAAGCAGCCTTCAGCAGCTCCCAGGAGACCTTCCAGCAGGAGCCAGTCACTGATGAGTCCTGGACAGCAAGGGTGCAATGCCAGCATCTGCACAGGGGCACCCAGACCCTGCTCCTGGGCAGGGCTGACAGAGGTGGCACAGCACCTGCATCCTTCAGGAATGTCAGCCACAGGCCAGGCTATCCTAGGACACTGTGGCACCAAATGCCAGCACTGAGGCCACTGTATTGCAACATCAATGATTTTCCCCTTTCTAAAGCCATTTAGTTTCTGGGCTGCATTTGTTGGAAAGGAGATGACATTGAATAGAGAAACTAACATTACACCCATTTTTGGGGTTTAGTCTGGTATTCCTATTTTCCACAAACACTAATGTCACTTTAATATTTCTGCTTCATGACAAACAAGTCTAATTTACAAAATAGCAGAACATTTGAACCGTTTCCCCACTTCCAGTATATTTTCAAGTTGCCAACCTTAGAGCCTTGAACAAAAATTATCTTTCAGATGCTGGGTTATAAACAATCACAATACATCATCAAAACACACGAACAGACATAAAAGCTCAAAGCCAGACACAGAATCAGCAGTGGTCCATGCCCAGACATGCAGACTGGGGTACCTGACTTTCCCTTCTCTCCCTCAGAAGTTATCTTTGTTTCTTTGGAAGAACTGAGAAGATGGAGGAGTCGGGGCTGGAGGGAAGAGTCTTTTGTGGTAGAACAGGAAAACAAAGTCATGCTTGTAATTTTACAAAACCAATCCTACATGTCTTATCATGAGAAAATTTCCACTAAGCGAATTCTGACACGTGAAAAACCGTCAGAGAAGATAATCAAGACACTCCTGCATTCAGACTCTGCATTAACATGCTGCAAAAAAATATGGGAGGATGCCACCAGGTAAACAAAAATTGCTCAAAAGTGATGCGTCACCATTATAGCTGGTCCGTGAATCTTCACTTGGGTTTTGTTTATTTGTTTGGTTTTATTGCAAGAGTGAGAGAATTGTGGCAAAGAGTTGTCTAAGTTTGTGTTTTTGATGTAAATCCAAAGAAGTTTTCAATTTCCTGTTACACAATTGTCTGGGTTTTTTCCAGAAACAGAACCAAAAAGACAAATAGCACCTATGTGTGCACACATGTATCTAATGAAGAAATATTATTTTCGTTTTAGGAAAACTTTGCACATCAAAATAGAAAAAAAACAACAACAAAAAACCCAGAAAAAGCATAACAACAACACACAGAACCCCTAAAAATCCCCCTTCATCAAGTCTTCATGCTCTGACAAGAGCAGAAACTCTAATAACTAACATGTCAGAGAAAACATCTGTGGTGTTTGGCAGTTATACCAGGGTGGGTTACAGCTAAACAGGGTGGATAACAGACTATATTAAGGGTGGAGGACCATTAAACTGTTTACAACAAAATTTTACTCTAATTGTAAATCACTAATAACCTATTGACTTTTCATCACGTTCATGATACTACAAAAGTAAATTGCACTTGCTACAAGAGGGGCAGAAACTCTGATTCTGAACAGAGATGTTCATGCAGATTCCACAGAGCAGAGAAGGGTTGGTGCAGGAGATCTGGCTAACAGGACAAGAGCTGCCCTGAGATCGGATTCAAGGGAGGTTTTGAGAAGTGAATGTTTTGTTGGCTTGGTGGTGACTGAAGGAGAATCCTCTCTGGGTTTCACTTCCGTGCTGCAGTAGTTTGGGCACTTTCAACTCTCATGAATGAAACCCCAAATACAAACCACATGCACTGAAGTTTAATGGGTTTGCTTTATGTAGGGGTGGGATGAGTAATAATGTCTTGTAGTGACTAGTCCATCCAGATGACACTGAACAGGCTCCAAAGCTTGGATAAGAAGCCCCTCATTTGGCTCAAGAAATGAAAATCTTTATTTTGAGCAATGAAAGGACTGCATCCTTGCAAAAATCCCTATAGCAACTTCAGAACATGCTTCATTACAAAAGTTTGGTTTATTTTTAAACATTCCAGCTCTGCTCATCAGCCTATTGAATTCTCCCTCCAGAGGCACACGTGTAAGCATGCAGAAGAGAGAAGCCTGGGAAGGAAACAAGAATGTAATTAAAAACAAAAAAGCAACACTTCTGTTGGCTCATTTTCCTCTGCTGAACACATACACCCCACAGGCTGCTATTCCACACTTTATTCCACTCCACATATTGTCTTTATAAGACTACAGTTGCCAGCTGAAGGCAGGATTCAGACCACATAAAATGGCTGGCAGTTCATAAACAGGGGAATGGAGAAAAATTCATCCAGATGAGAATGGGAGAAGAGTTTCTCAGAGGAACACAGAGTATTCAGGGTTGGAAAGGATCCATGGAGGTCATCAAGGTCAGCCTTATGCTCACAACTAGCATTTGAAACTCCCCACACTGTTGAAATATCTGACAGTTGCTGTAGTAGGAGAGGTCAGAGCTATATGGGATGTACCCATGAACCACAACAAAGGACACAAGCATCCTGGTAAAAAAAATTCTAGAACAACCAAGAATCCTTGCAAGTATTACATGAGGGAGAATGAAATCAATACTTTGAAGAGCATTCCATTTATGCAAGCTGTGACTCAAGTTATAAGGCTCTATATTTTTCCAAAAATTAACAGTTAAGTAACTAGTGAAATGGCAGAGCCATAAAGTTTTCAGCAGTGCAGGTCTATCTTCTACAGAGAAAAGAGACTACAACGTGGCTGGCTGTCATTTCAGTGGATGGAAATAAGTCTTTCAAGAGACAGGCTGAAGAATTCAGGAGGGTATTAAGCTAATGACAAAAGACAAGGGTGAAAATGAGCACTCATTTAGCCAGAAATCAAGATGTCAAGATTAAAATTAATCAAGGTACCAAGGGACTCAAAGAGAAGAGATTCCTTAATTGTGTAGACTGTAACACTATGAACACAAGTAATAAACAAGAAGTGGAATAGCTCCTTTAATACACAAATTAGTCCTGACTGGTATTACTGAATCTGGTGGAAACATTAATATGAGTGAAGAGTTAGAATCACTTTGTGTATCAGGAACTGGAAACAAATACAGAGTCATGAAGCCTGTCAGTGACAAATGGCTGCTGACATGATAAATAGAGATGATTGCTCTGTACCAGTAAGATGCTCTCCATGCCTAGATGGCCTAAATAAAGATTATAGGTTCTAAAGCAACCACATACAAGGCCACACATCTGGAAAATAATTGATTAAAATGAAAACTGTGTGAGAAACAGTGACTGGAGATGACTTGAAGTTTATGGCAGGCAAACAGTGGCTGAGAAGCTCTATGGAGGGTACCAATATTAAAATGATTAAAGCAATATGTGTTTGTGTAGACAGAGTTTGGGAGGCTGTAATGCCTCTCTGCCTAACCTTGAATTGACAGTATGTACAGTTCTGGTGCCCACAGTCCAAGCAGAGAGAGGAAAATTGCAAAGGCTCCTGTGCCACACATGAGAAAGATGAAAGAGAGGTCTAAAGAGAGGCACTTGCAGGATGACTTGATCAGTAATATTAACACATACACAACTGCAAAGGCTAAGAGACAGAAATTAAACTAGAGAAATTCAGATTAGAAACAAGACTCCCAGTTTCAACAGAAAAAAGCACTAGATTTAGGCTGGTGCCAGACTTCCTAGCCTGGCAGAGCTTACAATGTGTTCAGGTATTTTTTCAGGAGATCTTCTGTAGTCTAAGACTTATC
Source organism: Rhipidura dahli (assembly GCA_013399225.1). Taxonomy (NCBI): domain Eukaryota; kingdom Metazoa; phylum Chordata; class Aves; order Passeriformes; family Rhipiduridae; genus Rhipidura; species Rhipidura dahli. The sequence continues at coordinate 2,241,645 of VXAC01000790.1, forward strand.
ACAGGACATGAGTTTTAAGTACAGGATGGGTTTAAGTACAGGAAAGCGCTCTGATGGTATTAAAGAGAAGGGTACACTAGATCAGCACCTTGATCCTCTGTGCACCTATGTATCAGGGTATTATTAATAGTTGGTTTGCCATACCTTCACAAATCAATACATCTGCATTTACAATGATTAAATTTTAGCATGTCTGTCTCTGCTGACAACCAAACTAACTTCTACCTTCCAACTTCCATATTTTTCTTTTGTGATAAAGACTTAGGACAGGTGTTTATCCTGCCAATGGCAATGTTGCAGAATATACATTCCTTCACTATGCAGTTATGTCTACTGTACTGCAAGTATTTTGATGATTGAGATAGATTATAAAACCATTCACCAACAGAATATCATGCAATCTTCACTTTGTAGCCTGTAAGAACTCACTTTGTTTCTTGATCTGGTAAGCATCTGCCGGCATCAAAAAAAAGGAAAGAAACAACATTGTAATTTATTTCATTCTCTTGTTAGAAAAGCTAAGGGGAAAACCTCCCTTCTCAACCCCAGTAGTGGTGTCTCTATAACCTAAAGAAGACTGAAAATACAAGGAGGTCTGGTCCTCTGCAGCCCTGCATTGTCTGCTTCACATACAAAACAAGCTGGGCTGACAAGCCAGAACATCTCATGTCCCCAAAACTTACTGGAACAAAACACAGGCCAGCAGTGAACTTTTAGCAAATGTCAGCAGGTTGCTATGGCTCAGAGGAAAGGTTTAGGAACCACGTTGTGCCTACGTGGCTGTGCAGCTGAAGCAAATGAACCAAAACAACTGTGTTTGGTGGTAGCCAGGCCAGGGGCTGAGCACTGGAAACTGCATTTGCTCCTGTTGAGCCCCCATAGAGTTTCAGAGGCTATACCAGACTTCAGAGCCCAGTGACTGACGTGGCCACTAGACACAAAAAAGGTTCTTTTAACTATTTCATTACATAAGACCCAAACCTTAAGGCTAGCCTGAGAAGGTTATGTAAATACTGCCTCCTCATTTGCTTTCATTCCTTGCTAGTTTCTAATTTAAGACAAAATGCAAAGGATTCATATCAATTCTTCAGGACAGAACTGTTATATAGAAGCATGTGTGTATACACACATACACACATATCTAGTTTTAGTTATAGTTATTATTTAGTTATAACTAAACTAGTTATAACTAATATATAACTAGTTACTGAAACAATTATAATTTACCTTGCAGTTATTGTACATTATTTCTGTCATATATTAATGCACATGATAATTATATTCTATGTCTGTATCTTTTTTCTTCATGCTTTTTGAGTTCCTCCTCGGGAAAACAGTCAAAACAAGCTTTTTTACCTCCTGTCTACAACTCCCTCCCTGTTCCTAAAGTTTCATCTACTCTTCTCTCTAATCACCTCGCCCCTCCACAACCATCTTCTAAACCATGTCACAGCCACTCTTCTTGCTCTCCTTGCTCTTTCTCTCTTTTTTCTGCTTTTTTCCCTGGTCTGCCTCTCTGTTAAACCCAAAATCCCACTTGTGTCTATAACTCATTCCATCTTCCTTCTTGTTCACAGCTATGCTGTATTCAAAGCCCAGTTGCCTCTGGGCTTTCTCTCCACAAATCTTACCTACATTTTACTCTCAGATTGACCTAGTTTGGACCTAATTCCCACCAACCACACAGAAACTTCAGTCTATCTCTCAAATATCTCTCAAAGCAGTCTGGTCGTCGTTAGAAAGTAGCAAAGGATGCCAAATGCTGTAGGAGTGGATAGCATCTTGCTTGTTATCCAAGTTTGAAACCTGGGGTGGTCCTCAGATTCCTCTAACCCCACTGTAAGATTTTGCCTCTAGGCCACCTCTGACTCCTGCTTCTTCCCTCTGCACAGTGTCTGAGAGTTTGGCACTTCCTTGAGCTTCCTGCCACTCACCTACACATCTGAACTCAAAACACCAGCCTCTAAGCCATTCATTTTCATTTACAGCAAGTTCCTTTACATTGGCTCTAATGAGTACAAAGCTGATTTCACAGCCATTCAGAATGTGGGAACAAAGAACATTTTCCTAGCTTGTCACTTTTTTCCTGTCACTTTGCTTTACATCCTTTGATGGCATGCTTTTTTGTTTTGCCTCAGCCATTGTCTCCTCTTTCAAAGCCTATCAAAGCCTACCACACTATGCTTTCAATCTTATTGGCTTCAGGAAGACTTCAGCAAATGCATATGCACTTGCTTCCATCAGGGCCTAAACATGTGTTCTTTGGGTGGGTTTGGTCATACAGAGATATCTGCCCACTCTCAGTCTCATTCATAACTAGTTTTCACCACTGAAACTACTAACTTGAGGGGCCTTCTGTTTTACTACAGGTCTCCAAGTTAAGAATTAGGAATCAGTGAACACACCTGTTCTGTTTTTAGAATTACTACAGTTCCACAGTTAACTCTATTTTTCCTCCTGTAAGGGAATAATCACTTGCATAACTCATTTATCATAACTTGCTTGTACCTCACCAGAAGAAAGATTATACTTCTTATATCCCCTTGCTCTCTGCATAAGACACAGGGTCATGGAATCTTGACATTCAAAATTACACACTAGAAATACTGAAAAAACCTCTTGAAATATGCGTTTTAATTGCTGTCATAACCTAGCACTTAACTGAAAAGCCAGTTAGCTTTTTCTCTACTGAAGCAATTAAACAGCTATTCTTTCCATCTCTACAGCCATCCTTCTGAGTCCAAACCTTCATAGAACTGAAGGCACAGGGATGGGGGACCTATCATCAGCTGCAGATGACCACACAATTTCTCGTCTCTAAACCATATCTATAGCTACCCAACATCTGGTACCACTTTGTCCTCTTGTGCATTTCCCAGCCTTTCATTTATTTTAAGTGAGACAGCTCAACATACTTTCTGTTTTGGAGCCAGTATCTTCACTGCAAACTCAGAGTTTCATAGGTTTATTGCCAATACATGTTTATAAATGTTAATTGAAAAAACCCAGAGAAGATGTATCTTCTGAAAGCAAAAGTTGTTGGACATTCCCCAGTCATTAGTGGCACGCTGAGAAAACAGTAGATGTCTTTCCTTAGCACTCTTGTAACCAAAGATTGGTCTTTATTTACAGAATATGTGCAGGCAGATGCCTTCAGAGAAACAGACCTGAAGCACATGCTGGGCTGGCTTTTCACTGCCGCTGAGTCCACTGAGATTTTTAGAATACAGGACTGGCAGCTGTGAACATTCCTTAACGTTTAGACCTTCCCTTTTGCTGATCAGTGCAATGATACAACACAGCCCCAAGGGCACGTGGCTGCTACCTGGCCCTTGGGCTGGGACCAGGACACAACCACTCATACTGTGTGTCATGCAGAAAACTTAGAGCTTTTACCAAACCTGTGGCCTTTTGGGTCCCAGCCACCCAAGGGCACTGGCAGCTAAAAGCCTGTTTCAGACCGTGAGAATCGGCAATCAAAGGACGAACCTCAGCAACTCCAGCACCACATGCAAATTACAGAGCAGGCCAGACCTCAAAGCAAACAGCATCTTGTGTAAATAACTTCAGGGAGTACACACATAGGAAGAGATCTATTTGTTAGAAGAATAAATGATTCCTGTCTCTTCAGGTGCAATGGAAGAACTCGGAAGGAACACACTGTTGTCCCACCTCACTGTGCCACCAAGACCTGTGTCTCCACCAAGAATTGTGACTGTATTACCAATAAGCACAAAAATAATTAACTGCAGTACCTGCTTAGGAAGAGAGTAGGAAGCTACAGCCTACTGAGAGATGCGATAAAATAAAGGTGCAAAAATGTTCCATTGCTTCTAAGAAATCCTCGATGCAGTTTCCTGGCTTACCAACCCCTCCCACTGTGCAACACTGAAGAAACCAAACAGACACCAAAATAGCACTATATATTGCCCAGTCTCTTTCACTATTGTCAAAGGTGAAGGGAAAATAAAGTGAAGTGACAATGAAAAGCTTTTGTAATGCAATTTGGCTGCTGTGACACTATATGAGGAAAGACAGATGACCAGACATCTTTTCATTCAAACTCATCTTAATACAGATGTAAATGGTTTTGAGTTGTTGGGGTTTTTTTGCTACATACTCACTATAAAATGAATCAAAATGACTTCAAAAAATGCTGAAATTTATGTAATAATTATGATAGTCCCTAATGTCCAACAAAAGAGATTCATTATACACACACTTAATGCATTTAATCAAATTTCCTTTGGCTGAGTCTTTATAAATGTCCAGTTGATCAGCCCTCTGCTGATCCACAGCATCTTAACCTCCTCTGATCACAACAGCACACAGTAAAATTGCTTTTCATGTCATCCTTGGAAAACTTCTCTCTTGAGCCTTTCTGGAACAGGGTTGCATCATCCAACTCATTCTGCTCTGCAGCATCAGTACTAATCCCCAGCATCCTTAATAAATACACAGACTTTCCCAGAGTTCTGTTCCCAGAGCAACTTTACTTTGCTAGTGACCAGAAAAGTGTGAAGATATCTAAAGAGTTACTCCATGCTAGTAGAGAAAATACGCACACCAGGTACTTACAGTCACTTTACACATCCAGTTTTGACTTTTACTGGTCTTGGATCCTCCGAGAGATCCACGTCTTACCTGTCCTGCCCTCCCACGTTCATTTCTCTGACCCAGAAAATCCCTCAGCTGCAGCTTAAACTTTCACCCTAGACAGGACCCTCACTGAGAAAAAAAAAGGCTCTCAGACTCTTCAGTCATTCCCAAAGTTTCCTGATCTGCCAGTAAAACCCCAGAGCTGATGCATCTCACCTTCAACAGCCAGCTCCTTTGTTCTGCAGAGGGAACATCACGACCATACATCCCCACAGGAAAGGCTGGAAAAATTCTCCTCACAGCTGTCCCACGAAATTTTTACCTGTTTTGTGAATGTTTGAAGTTTGGAGGTTGATGATGCACCTCTCTGCAAACATCTAAGTTATGCCATGATGGAGCAATGATGTATTCAAGCACAGACAGAATCCCCAAATCAGCACAGCACCGCCTAAGGACTGTCACACCGCAACAGACAAATGGTCCCACTCATCCAACACCCTGTCTGACAGCAACCAGTGATGGATTCCTCAGACTAGAATACGAAAAGGTCATTTTCTTTGCCCAGTATTAGAGCAAGGTAGCAGAGGGCAAGGACTCTTTCAAGCTGGGGCAGCAGATGATCTCTCTGTGCTAGGTCAGGTGAAGTGAGAAACTGGGGAGGCATCTCTGCAGAAGGTGTGAGCTTGTTCATTCTAGGCAGAAAGTGCCTAGAGATCATCAGATCAGAGATAATACAGGAGCACAAATTATTACCATTAGGGCTTCTCTAGATTTGAATACTGACACCAGAAACACTATTACCTTGTTGTAGAAATACCTCAAAACCTTTCTGAAACTTGCAGAGCTACACGCTATTTTAGGAAATGCACCATAAACATACTTCCACTTCTGAAGTTAATCACAATTGCCTTACAGGAGATTAACACCATAAAGCACTTTCACAGCTGACGTGTCTTTAAAAAAATTCCCAGAGTTAAACTTGTATAAATAATGTAAGTGACAAGGAATATAATTATTAAATGTTGTCATTTTGGAAGAAAATTAATTAGCGATAGCTGTAGCTGTCTTGTGTCTATTTAAGCAGTGTGCATCTCAATTAAAATTTAATTGCAACAGATTCAGTCACAGCAGGGAAAAGTGATGGAAATGAAAAGCAGTCTGATCCTATATTGCCATCTACAAGAGAAAGCATAGTAGAAACTGTGGGGGGAAGGGGAGGAGAGAGGCATGAAGGTAAGAAAGCAAACCCAGAGAGTCCTGCTGCTGCACAGCCAGGATGCCCAGCTGCAGTGGGTGCTGTTAGTTTCCAAAGCAGGGGACTGGCTTTGGACACCAGCGCCAGCAGGAGCAAGACCTGCTGCTGGAAGGGCTATTGCTTCCCATCACAGCAGATGAGCTCACATACCCACTGTGATATGAGAGATGGCATCGTTCTCCACACCACTGTGCCCTTTGCCTTCACCACCTCCTCGAAGTCATCCTGGAAAACTCCTAAAGCAGAACTGAGAAGGGCCTTCCTTAAGGAAGGACCAGAAAGATCTTGAAGACAAAGCCCTTCTGAAGCTCTAAGTCACTAGAGGTACAAAGACTTGGTTTGAGGAGAAATTGAGTCCCCTTCAGGTGACTTGGAGAAGCAGCCAGTGTCCTGCATGGCTTTGGATTATCTTCTCTAACAACGAGTGACCCAGGCATCGTCTTTGTTCACTTCTGGAGGAATCTGGATGTCTGTTACAAGATGTTTTAAAGATATTACACAGCAAGAAGGAGTTACGATACCTGGCTCATCTCTGCACATAGAAGGTATTCTGGGCTGTCCCTAAAATTCCAGCAGTCAGTACTCTTTTGAAAATACTGTCCTATTCTTAACCAAAGTATTGAAAACACAGCTTTTCCTTCAACACTCATTTCTCAAGATTCAAGTTATCTACAACCTGCTTACTTAAACGAGTAATTCTCATCTCAGAGAAAAGTGACTATTGCTGTAGGTGTATAGGATGCAAATCATATTGAAGCAAAAAAAGGTGCAGAGTCCCGAATTCATTTATGACAAGGAAATAAAATGGGAATCAAAAATGAGATGCTCTGGCTTTAAAACTTCAGCTGTTTATAAAATACTTGCTGAGTACAACATCATGGAACTACATATATATTCTTGAAATACTTCTGTTAGGACTTATTCAGCTTCCAAATGAGAAAAATATATTTCCTCCAAATTCCCAGGGCACATTTTCAGTCAACCTGAAAACCAAGTTATATTGTTTCTGACATCATAATTATAATGTAAATTTACAGTACTTGATAGTTTTGTTGATGATGTTGAAGCCATAACAGAATCAAACTCATTCTCCTACCAGTATGCAACTCTGCCCAGTCATAAAAATCATTGCTTTCTGCTAGCAAAATTAGGGATAGAGACCTAAAATGGTATGTTCCTACTGAATATAGAGATAGATAGTGATGGTAACAATCATAGTCCCAATAACAACACTGTCACAGTCTTATAATGCTACTAAGGTATAGTTACGATATAGCCATAGTGGAATGAAGATTTTATTAAAATTTGGTAATCCTAATCTCTTTTTATCTTAAATACAGACAGTCTAATTGCAGTTTCATTAGCAAAGTCTATAAAAGAGAAAATAAGCATGTATATATGATCTAATATAAGAGTCTGCAGTTATAACTCTAATGAAGCCAAATCTTTTCTGGTAGTGGCGAATGATGTAACACTCCCTAGAGAGTTCAGGCTGGGGGTTCAAAAAAGTTTTCTCCAGGAAGACCAAGCAGTGTTGGACCAGGTCACTCCCAAGAGGCTGAAGCAACCTCCTTCTGAAGAGGTTTGCAAGACTCCACTAGACAAGCCATGACCAATATAACCTAGTGTTGGTGGCAGGCCCTACTGGGGCTGGAAGCTGGGGACGGAGAGTCCCTGCCAGCCTTCTGTCACCTGAAATTTCTGGGATTCTGTGATCCTACAGAAGTGGAGTTGAGAAATCTCAATGCTTTGGAAGATCATCCAGTTAGCTAAGGATTCACTGCTGCTGCTTGAAATGTTCAGCACCAACCAGTCTGAGTGTTTACTCCACAGGTCACAGTCAGCAAACTACAGGGAAGCTGCCACATTTACTGTAGTGCCTTTTTGCTAAAACCAATCTCAGCTACACATGAAGTAATGTAAGAGAACCTGCATCAAAGGTGTAACTGATGATGAACAAGCTGAAACATGAATTTAAAATATTACTTCCTTTTTTAAAGACAAACAAAAAGATAACCCCCAAACTTTTCACCGGAGAAATATTTAACTTTCAAACAAGATGATCAGCAACTTCTTTCCTTCTGCAAAACATTTCAAATCTGGGAGGAGGGGGAAAGAAACAAACAAAACCCTCAGCCTAATTTCCGAAAGTCTGCAATATTTTTGTAAAGGTTATCAGATGTCTTCTATCTCAGCATAACTAAGGCCCAAAGAAAAGACAGCCTGTTCACTGGCATGTACGCTGATCTCACAGATCTAATGCAGAAAGCACGTGCCTTTCTGTGTACAGCACTCACATACATTTTATGTGTAAGTTTCCCAAATGTTTTCAAATACCTGAATAACACTGTGTAATTTTTTTAATCTCTGCTCAGTGTTCTGCATATTAATATACAATTACATGCAGGTTTTCCTCTGCTTTTGTCTGCTGCTAAGTGGGACTTGAGGCAATTCTTTTTACACTTTTCAGCTCACCATAAAGCTAAATTCATATAACTTCAGATCCTGAATCCAACTGCTGAGCATACCTTTCATCACATCGCATTATTTGGTCTTCATTTAGCTGTCACAAAACCATTTCCTTTCGTCTACAGATTAATTACAGCCTGGTGGGGTTTCAGCACAAATACCTTCGCCCATTGGAGCCTCTGCAAAGACACAGTGATTCATGCAGTATCTATGCCTCTGGAAGGGAAAATAAAGCCGAGGCAGGACATGCAAGCTGTGAGCAGATCCGATATCAAAAGAGCTGGAGCCTCCAGTGAACACCCAGCCATACCAACACAAATAAGTTTCTGCACGACTTGTGCAAGAGCCACAGCTAAACACGAAGCACCACTTTAGTTCGGCGCTAAGCTGATTTAGCTACACCATTCATTCACCCAGGACTAAAGATGACAAGGCAGGAAGCGTCACTCAGTCATGAATTATATGTGACACAAAAAAGCCACAGGTGTGGTTTGAGAGACTATGCGTGCAGCCGCCGCAGCCCTGGATTCCAGTTAATTGCTGTAAGTAACTATGGAAAATGGACAGTGGGAAACTCCGTAGAAATGTGGAGAGCAAAGCAGTCCAAGAACACTTTCCCACTTGTTCAAAGCAGCGAGATACACTCTTTAAACATGTGTCAACTGTATCTGATGACGACCATGTCAGTGTATTAGGTCTGGATGGTTAGATACAAAGGGCTCGATTCTCTGCGGTGCCAGAGCCGTGCTGGCAGCGAGCTGGCTGCTGCTGCCTCGCAGCTGCCTGTGGGCCACGGGCAGGGCTCTGCTCCTGCTGCTCGGCTCGGCGCACACACTGATGGGGTCTGGCAGCACACGGAGCACCCCGGCCGTCCACCCGCTCCCGGGAGCCTCCTCTGCTGGCCTGGGATGGAGGGGTTTGCCCTGAACCACAGCCAGCCTTTTTGTCAATGTCCTCTTTGGGGCACGTTGAAAAGTTCCTCTCCTTTTAAAGCAATGGGATTGGAGAAAGGGAAATAAATTCAAAGATTTTTACATGTTAAGAGCTCAGATGCACATACTACATAAACCAGAGCTTCTAATACCTAAAAGGAGACAGAGTAGGTCCTGACTTCTGATTGGATCTGGACCAATTTTTGTGTGGTATTGACAAAATCACCTCTCTGCCATGAAATCCTGGCAAAACCTTCCTGACAGTCCTCTCCTGCCAACTTCTTCCATTGCGCAAGCGGAGCTGTTTTACCAGCTGCTATGGGCGTGCATGAGGCCACTTGTGTGGCCTGTTTGGGAAATAAGAGCTAAGCAAGGGATTATGGATCCAGTTGAACTCATCCTTACAATCACTGAGAGCTAAATATATCAGTGAAGTTGATGTTTGCTCACCTTCTCTCTTAAGTGCAAAATATACTTACTCTGGTGGCAAGTCAGTTCAGCCTCCATTCCCACCTCTCTCAGTGGCGTTTTTGGGACAAAAATTTCTGTAAGAACTCTCAAAATTAATGCATTTTTTCAATTTTGAATTGAATTTTCCCTTACTTCACACTCTGACATACTTGGCTTTTTTCTAAAAGACAGTATATTAGATCCCCTGAAAAATCTTGCATCCATCTGGTCAGACATACAGAGCACAGAAATCTCAAGACCAGTATTTTCTGCTTCCTCAGTGATACTCAGTGTATCTTTTTACCTTTGGGGGAGAAGAGCTTTGTTCTTTGGTGTCAACCTATTCCCTCCCTCCAAGAGAGGTCCATCTGCTGCATGAGGACACTGTGGCTCTCAGGCAGGTACCCAGCAAGCTCCACCCAGCCACCAGGGACAATCCCAGCAGTATTCTGGCCTCAAAACCACACAGAACAGCTCGTCCTTTCCAGTGTGATATCCTTGCCAACAATAATCAACTGGTGTTTTGGAGAAATCACCAAATGAGAAGGTTTTTTTTTGTCTGGCTTTAAATGGTACTAAATATCTGCAGCCCTCTTCAGCAACAAAGGACAAAGAAAGGTGGGGGAGTGGGGAAAGTCCTGCTTCTTTAGTTGTTTTTGCTGAATTTGGAAAAGTTCCTGGATCAAAGCTCAAAAAGCTGCAAGTTTGTGGAAGGCACATTAGCAATTCTTAGTGAGGAAAAATTAGTGAACCGTGTAAGAAAGACAACTGACCTAAGCCAGAGGATGTAACCAATGGGCAAACTTCAGGAAGAACAATTCAGTAGGAGAAAGTGTGCTGAGAGCCTTCAGACAATTCTGAAGCCACCCCGAACTCAAACCCAAGGCAGGTCACAGCGTGAAAAAGCACCAAGAAGAGGAGATATATTTTAATTCATTAGATTGTATTTTACAAGAAATGGAGCCTCTAGGGAAGCCATTATTCTCATATAGATGTACTCCGGTGAAACAGACGAAAAAATACCTAGACTCCCTGATGCGAGAGGTCAAACAATTACAATTTCCTTAATTTCATATCCAGTTGGGAAATTAAACAACAGAACTATGGAAGCTTTACACTTCATTTTGAGGAAAGTGGCAATTTAAATTAATTTTTTTAATGTTATAAGAATCGATGAGTGAGTAGAGGAGGGGGCTTTTCCCCAGTGACATTCCCCACCACCCTTTTTAAACAATCTTGCTCATTCAATGGAAAAATAAATAAATAAATCAGGAAACACAAAGTCTTTCATAAAAGACTGATTCCTTCACAGACAAAGCACTAAGTGTTGCTTCTCATGAAGCTGTTTTATTTCATTAATAAATTTTAATTGTTTTCTCTGCACAACTCAACAAACTTTGTCCACAAAGTGCTTTCCAAAGTTGGGAATATTAGTCTCTGGAAAGAAGCTGCATCCTTTCCTCATGCTATAATATTTGGGAACAATTTATAGCAATGAAAAACAGGAGACTTGTGGTCCATCTAGGCTTGGGCTATGTCTCTCCTCCACAACCCCGTGAGCTAAGTCATGGTTATGCTTTTCTAGTTCCTACAAAACTGGAAAAAAGTTCAAGGGCTTTATTGGTAAAGAACTCGACCAAGGTCCTGCCCCTTGACACAGCTCCTTCGAAGCCTGGAGCAAGGTAGGTTCCCATAACACAGGATGGACACGGACGAGAGAGACTGGGAGGCTAAACCCAGAAGCCTACGAGGTTTCTGCACTGGCTCCAGTCACAGCATTCCCACAGAACCCTCTCATCAGAAAGAGGCTGCAGTTTGGGGTCACATTCTGATCCCTCAGTGTCACCCAGCACACGATATACACAACACCTGGCAGCTGCAGCCAGACCACAAAAGCTGCAGCCAGGAAGACCATGTCATTCATAGAAAACAAGCTAGTGCTTGACACAGAGCAATTGGGCTCAGGATACCTAACTACAGGACAAAACCAGAAAAACACAACACACCACATTACCACTTGTACAGAGAGTGAAAATAGTGTGCTGGCCATTGGGGATGAAGATGAGAAAATGAATTGAAAACCTCTTTTACTGTTTCACTGGTGGAAAAACATGAATTAGAGGGGGTGTTTTTTTGGCCAGAATTAACTCATGAAAATCTGCTAGCAGGGTTCAATGGATACTGCTGTCCCGAGTCTCAAGAGATTATTTTTTAAAACTTTACACCTAAAACCAGCAAGTCAACGGAACTTACATAACAGAGCTGCAAACTCTGGCACCCACATGTGACTTTGAATACATTAAAGATTCTCTAATTAAAGGCAAGACCATTTGCAAGACAGATGATTCCAGTTTACTGTCAAGCCCACTGGCAGACATGACTGAAGCACAGCTAGAAGTGTGCAGAGAGCAGCTCGCAGACAGGCTAGGCCAGGACAGTCAGTCTGTGTCCCGGGATGTTCGTGCAAATAGTAGGGAGAGAGAAAAGCAACCCAGCCGGAAGCACTGAAAGCCAAAGTAATTTTTGTCTTGACGCTGTAGAATTGAAGAAAAGGCAGCTGTACCTACAGTTACAAGGACATAGAGACGTCCAGTGAGAAAAGGAAAAAACATCAGCCTGACATTTGCAGGCTGCAAAACTCTTGGTATACATCTGGTTAGACCAGTCTCTGGGGACCAGCCCTCCTCCTGGAGCTGCTCAATGAGAGATTCGGCTCCAGCTGCAGAATAATCCCAGTTACTGATAAGCAGGATCACACTGCAGAAGCAAGACTAAGCATGGATGACATAGAATGAAACCACTGTAAACCCAAGTGATTAAAAAAAAAGTAAATAAAATAATCTAAGAGACAGTATTACTTAGGCTTTGTAGTAGCTGACGCACAGGATTACCTCCACTGTCTTCGAAGGTCACTCAATGGATTTTTTTGCTGTACTCTCCTGCACAAATTATCTTCACTTTTATGCTTCACCAGACACCACAGATGCAGCCTGTTCCAGCAAGCATACACCAAACTGAGCCTGGGATGCTGTGATCCCATTGTCCTGCCTGCCCCCATCCTCCCTTCCATTCTCCTGTGCTCACATAAATGCAATCAGAGTGTCAATCAGTTCAGGGAACTGATCCCGCCAAAAAACATGATTCTGGGAGGAATTTGAAAAAAAAAAAAAAAAAAGATCAGTTTTCAGCATCTGAATGTGTATATTGTATGACCACACAAGTGCCAGAGCAGTGAAGACGGACACAGGATTGGAACAGCTGGATCAGTTTAAGTTGCCTTTGACCAACACCTTGCAGAGAAAAAATTCTAAATACATCGTTTCACAAGAAGTAGAGACTGGGGAATCCTGGTGCAAGTGGAGGGGCCAGAAAAATCCATGAATGTGGCTTCACAAGGCCACTTGGACAGTTTTTCAGCCTCTCAAAGGCAGGCAATTGCATTGGTGGACTCATGATGGTTTCCAGACAGAGCACGTGGACTCCAAGTCCCATCCTGGATGGCATTCCTGTGAATCTGCCACTGACCAAGAGCGTTGCCCCGAATACAGCGAGTCTGAAAATCATCTGCATGCCAAGAGAGGCCACCAGCCAGAAGCTGGAGAACAGCACAGTCAGGAGGAGATGTACAAAGTTCTAACTACTGTGCATTAACCTCTTCTCATGAGCTTTACTGTAACTATTTTTAATTCACTTATCACTGGTTTTAACAAAAAACACAAATGGATAGTACTGGGGCCAGTCAGGCATTCCTCCAGAGCTGCTCCTTTAGGGACCTTCTCCCCCTTGGCATAACGGCCCACTTGCTTCATTTCGGGCTGCAGTGCTGAAGTTCCCAAGGAAACTTCTGGTCTTTGAGAACCAGAAAATTTAATTATTTGTTTGAAATATAGAGTTCCCTAATACAAAATTTTACAGCATCTGGCAGGGGCAGCTGGGGTTCTGGACTGTTCCTTCACCCCAGTGACAGAAAAACCACGTCACCTAAACGCATCTCCAACATGCCATGTTACACACGCAGCAAACCCTAATAACTAAACTGCTAATCAGACACCTCTTTCCTCAGCTACTTCAAACTACCATCCCACTGCAACTATCACGATATATAGACACGCTGGCCCTGCAGGCTGAGCCTCACCCTTTTTAACCCTGAGCAGGCCCTGTATCAACAAGTAAGTTTTACAGAGCTTTGTTTCTTCACCTGTGAAATAAGGAAATCTGTGCTTACTCGTCTTTGTTAATATTCTTTTGTTCGTGTTTTGTAAATGGTCTTAGAGAACATTTATCCCACTGAGGAGCACTGTGCAAATTATTTTTAAAGTTCCTGCAAAGTACACTGCGTAGGATCCATAAAACAACACTGCTTTTATCTCTCTCTCTGCATGCCGCTCTATCTCCCGCCTTAGCATAACAAAGAAGACGATGTTTAGGGGCATCAAAACAGATTTTTCGAGGGTAAAAGAACAACAGCCAGTGGCTAAATAAATGTATGTGGAAACGGAGTCATCAAAGCGGGGGAAATAAATTGGTGATGTCTCAAGTAAATATCAAAGTTTTCCAAACCAAACATTCTTGGAAACTGATATTCTCCCTCTCCTAAATCATTGCTCCATGGCTGGAAATCCAGCTTCCAGAAAAACATTTGGTGCTGCTTTTTGTGCAGTGAGGAATGTAAAGAATAAAAATCCTGCAGCCCCGTGTTTTTATTGTGGTTTCTACAAAGCTGCACTGCTGGAAAAACTCAATGGAAAGTGCAGCTTTCTGGGGATGGCGAGGAATTCTTTTTTCCAGGCACACATGCAGAGGGTTTCGCTGGCAGGGCCGGGCAGAGCGGCTCCCCCCGGAACGCAGGCAGGGTGTGAATGCGGAGTCAGCCACTCACCCACGCGCCGCTCCATTTCCTGGATTTAGTGAGTGGTCTTTGTTGGAGCTGAAAGGCTGCAGCTGGGGTGGAGGATACAAGTTCACCAGGGGTTATTTAGCTCCAGACAGTCTTCATAAAAGCACAAGTAAGTCAGAGCAAACTTTTCTTTTTTTTTTTTTTTCCTTTTTTTTTGCCTCCCCCAAGCAATGAACTTCTGAACTCTGCTATTGCGAGTCGAGATATGACAGGACAGTAGAGGACTGCTAATTTGCATTTCGCTGATCTGCACAGCCCATAACTCACACAAACACACGCAGAGCAAACACATTTCTCCATACTTCTCAGAAAAGATTTAATAGTGAAGCGTATGGCTGAGGTCTCCTATTACTAAGGCAGTTGAGTTTTCCAAAACACACAATACTTTTACTGTATCTGAAAACAACTAATACTTTAAAGTGCTCCATATGCATCAAGCCCAGAAAGAAAATACATTAGGTGATGTATTAGCCTTTCTTTTTTATTATGGACCTTTGCTTCATCACTAATGAGTGGAACTAAATCGCTCTTACAGCTGTGAGCAAATTCACACGGGGCGAGTTTCATAAAAGGGAAAGCTCTAAAATAGCAAAGCAGAAAGGGAATAACTCAGACGTTTCTGCTTTATTGATCACCTGCTTACAACTGCTTGGGTACCACCATTAAGCTCCTATCCAAACAGTGGCCTTCCAAAGCAGATTTCCCACCTGAGCTCTGCTCCAGCAATTCTCCAAATCTTAATGGCACTATACAGCCTTATCAGTGATATGCTACACATTGCATATACACCAAAGCATGTGTTACAGAGGTCATGAGCTCCTGTCACAGGAGATTTCCAAAGGAAAACATCAGGTTGTCTACACTGGAAATGTCTGTGGCTGTGCACCAGTTTTTGGCAACTGCTCATGGGGTGGGTCAGAACTCTGCCTCTTTCCTCAGCAGCTGTCCAGGCAGACACTCAAAGTCCCCAGCTTCTGTTCCCAGGAAACCCCACCTCATGGACTGCCTTCTGCACCTGGGAGCCGGGATGCCCGTCCCAGGCTGCTGGCAGGAGCACAAAGCTTGTGAGAGCTCCCTGAGTCCAAGGAAGGTTAGTCCTACGTGAAGCTTAAGGGGGGCTTTAAGCCCACCTTCCCTGGGAGTCAGGAGTTGGGGCAGACAGCTGTTCTCTTTCATTTCAGAGTAATCTGCTAAAACCAGTTTTGTTTTGTTTTTCTTTTTTTTTTTCTTCCAGAGCAAAAAAAATGTATGGAATTTCCTTTCTGTGAGACCCCTTAAGAGCTCTGTTGGGAAACTGAGTGAATTTTCCTAAAATATTTCCCCCAAAAGCAGAAATGTCAGTTAGCCCCGGCTCCAATTATATGACAACTCATTTCTTGTCAGACAACCAAATGTGAGATTCATCTTATCCTTGGGCAAGTCCCTTTACAACCTTTTCTTGCTCCACTTAGCCAAACATACGAACTTCCAAAGACTGAAGAATCCTGTATGTGAACTGCCTGAAGAGAAGGTGGTGATTCATAACACAAGGGAAAATGTGTAATAAAGCAGAGGAGCTTATCCCAGCTGTTTAAAGGGATGTGTAGAAATCCATACAAGATTAAAATGCCAGGTTTCCATTTTCTTCGGATATTCAAAGGGAGAGATGCAATCTTTGCATCCTGCCAAACTGTAGCCCAATAGGAATGTGTGCAGTTGTTTTGACAAACTGCAGCTTACTACAGAAAACTTAATTTTCACATCATGAACTTTCCTTAAGCTCGCTTCAGGCTTCACACTTGCATAACCTCAGCTACAAAAATGTTATTCAAACCCAGGAAAGTTTAGGGACACCAGCACAATTCTGTTTCTGAACCACATCTCCAAAATCTAAAGCTTGGTTCTGCAGCTCTCAATCATCCCAAGCAGCACTTAAGACATATGGTCTACCCAAGTCCCATTTTGCTTTTCATTGCATGTTACATATATATAATTAAACCCTTCTGGCTCAACACAAACCAGAGTTTAAGATCCTTTTTGATCACTACCAGCAGTTCTTTCCTCCTCTCCCTGCTCCCATACACACATGTCCCTACAACAACCATCAGAATTTATGGGTGTAAACCGTAACAGAGGTAGACCAATTCAGGGGTCCAGCACTGGTTGGTTGCTAATTATTTCACCTCTATTTCTACATTCCTAAGGGAGTTTTAGTCTAGTGGAAGTCCCCAGCCTGCTAGCTCTGGAAGTCATTTGCAGACATGGCTGTGCTGTGTATGAAGCACGTTAAGGCACCTCTGGACTGGGGCTGTCCAGTCCAAGGCAACCTCGTTGGTGAACTGCCAAGACACTGCTAAGCATGACTTATCACTTGCTTATCTGATGCTAGCTCAGAGGTGCTGGAGCTGCACCTCACCCCACAGCACACACGAAGGGAATCCAGTCCCAGCACTGCCCTTTCCTCCTGGCCCTCAGGAGAGACGTGGAGGACAAAGCTCAGAGTTACAGCCACTCAGTTTCCCATTTTGTCAGAGAAAAGTGACAAGAAATGATTCATCCAGAGTGGACATATTGCAAAGACAGCTGATTTTCTGGACATCCTAATAAATCCTGGAAAATTTGTTCTGCATTAGAATACACAACCCTGAATTGCTGGCAGACCTTAAGCCACTTCTGCAGTGGGTCACAGGTGGGGACCATGAAGCAGTGCTCTAATTCCCAGGACAGGAAGCCAAGGGTCCCCATTCTCTGACACTGTTATCAGGCTGATACCCCTGACTGTCCATCTGTGACTCAGTTTCTTAACACAAGTATCTTGGTGTATAATATTCAAGCATTTCTTTAAAGCATTTTGAGACATATGGGAGGAAAATACTTTTATGGGTGTTGATGGAAAGAACAAACATCCCTCAGCCCTTCAGTGACTGAAGATTTGTTGTGAAATGAGAATGCATCAGGGGAAAAGCTTCCATCAAGCTTCCATCACCTATGGCTGGTGCTATCTCCTCAGTTTTTAAATTAATGTGCAAAGTAAGTGAATGAACTATGAAGTTCTAAGCATAAGCTAGTTCATCTGTAACCTATGGCAGCTAACAATAAATAAAATACTAAGTTTTGCTGAGGAAAATAACTGAAACTTTGATAGAAGGCTTTTCTTCGGAAAACAGAATACAAAAGTCACTGAGAACCATGTTAGAACCTAACATGTCAGAAAGCAACAACAAACTCTAACAAGTCAGAGCACTTCCTACTGTAAGAGGTAAATAAAATAAACTTCTGTTGACACAATGCACCTTATGACAGAATTACTGTTCCATTGCTTATTTATTCCTTTTTTAAACCCCATACTTGGCTTCCAACAGATCTTGCGGAGAGACATCTTATTTATACATAAACAAAAATAAGGTACTGTTAGTATATGCTGCATGTATAGGAGGCCTAAATCCACTCTTATGAAGTGCTTAAACTCAAAATCAGAGGTAGCACATCATTTTTACATGAAGTTAGAAGGACACTGAACTATAGCACATCAACAGCACTTGGACTCCTGAAGCCATTAGCTGAACACAGGGAATTTCTCCTATCAAAAGTTTACATCTGTGCAGACCAAACTAAAGAGCTTTCTTTGAAAGCTGGAAGAGATTTCACTGAAAGCTAAATGAGCATTATAAACATTTACTCTTGGAGGCCCGCAGTGCTGGGCTGAGAAGCAGGACTTGCAAGAGATAAAGGCAGGGCACTAGTATGGGACTAATGAAGGATAGAAGTACTGGAAAATTACAAAAGGCAGTAAAGAAACTGCGCAACTTCTCAGCAAAATTAGCTAAAAACTTTCCAACCTTTAAATATTGGTGAAGAAAACTAATACTGCATTTCAAGTCAAAATAATCTGATTCCATTTCCTGGCTTTCATGCACACACCTTTATGTGTTTTCTCATAGGGCAGAAGAAAAAGAAAGGCATGTTCCTTGCACTTAGGCTGACTCCCTCCCTCAGTTCTGGCTTCTCATGTCCTACCAGAAGGAGGGTTTGGGTGCTGATCTGTCCTTTTCAGGGGCAGTCAGTGAGACATCTGTTTCACAGTGTGAGGAGAGTGGGAAAGGCCACGCACATCTGAAACTCTTTTGAAGTTACTACGGAGAAATTTAATGAGATAAACTACTGCTTTATTAATCAAACATCCACAGCAAATTAATCCTTTCACTGCACAAGCTGGCTCAAGATTTTTCATTGCCCTCAACAGATAAGGAGGGAGGGCAGCTTTTCTCCTTCTTATACTGATAAAAAAGTATGTTTCCTGTGCCTTATAGTCTGCCACACTGAACAGGCTGGCTCTTGCTGGCTCTGGGAGCTGAATTTCTGCTGCTCCTGCTGGGACTTCACGGCTCCCACCCATCTCCCTGGCCCTTCAGCTGCAGGTTATCAGCTCAGACCAACAAGGCTGGGAATACTCCAAATGCTCCAGATCATAGTCCAGCCCTGCTGTGAAGTTAAAAGTGGCCTGGACTGCTATGGTGACCTCAAAATTTGCTGCAGTTTATTCCGAGGTACCCTTTCCCCCCAAACACTTCCCCCAGTTGCTCTAGGCTTGGCTTTGCAAAGCTGTCTTTCACTAGCCAAGTTCAGAGAAGTTTGCAGCAACAATTAAAAGAAGCCTGACCAGGTCTGCACTGTCCTCCTGAGGAGTGCTTGCCTGGAAAGTCTGCCTTGTAAATGGGTTGGGCCTAAGTGTACTAACAGAGGTGCAAAAGTATCATCAATCAACATCCAGGAAAAAAAACCCCAACCCAATGATGTCTCCTGCAAATGCTATTAAAGACCCCCAGCTACATAATTAAAATTCCTTTTTAAAGTGGCCTCAGAAATAAGGTAGGGAGGATAATTGATACTCCCGCACAGTGGTGAAACCAAACAATTTTTTAAAAATAATTCTGGAGTCATACTGACATAAATGATTTATTTCTGCTGAATGGAAACCACTTAGATTAAGGTGGCAAACTTGAGGTAGCTTAGTGGTTATGCTGCTCTCCTGAGACGATGGGGCCTGAGCACACACCCACTCTTGGTCTGGATGTGAAAAGTGGTTCAAAGTAAAGCTCTCCTCTCCACAGGTGTGCTCTCACCACAGCTCTCAGTGTTGGGAATGCAATGAAGACACAATTGTTTTGACATTTCCCCACATACAAAATTCCCCATGAAAAACATCCACCAAATTAATCCAGTTCTGAAGCGACCAAAACTGCATTTTTCAGCAAGAAAAATATTCATTCCCATGCAGAGGAGAATGAAACCCTTCAGTGGTTCATTCTTCCCACCGACTGAGAGAGGGTATAATTCAGAAATTTCCCCAAAGCGTACCAACACAGACCTCTTCAGGGACAGCACAAGCAATACAAAACACATTTAAGAACAATTATAAAAGACACTTTCAGGTCTTGTCTCATTTATGCTCCAAGAATGCCAATGCTTTAAAGTTTTCTGTCCTCCCTCTCTTCAACAAAATAGCCAAGTTGCCAGCGTGTGCTAAGTGATACAGCTGCATTTGTTTCTCTATTTACATGAATCTGCCATCTTCCCCGTGCTGAAGATAAACTACCACTTTAGTTGAGATACTCTAACCTGATTTACACAGCTAGTTTACCTAATTTTCTAATTTAGCCCTTCTTGATAAGGAAAAGCAAAATGCATTTAAGAGTCACTCTTGAGCATAAAGAGTAGAGAAATGAACTTTTCCTCAGTTACTGTGGAGGACATTTTAAAATGACAGACAATACAGTGTGTTCTGCCAGTAGGAAAGTGATCCTCTGACCTTAGTTTGCATTTCAAGTGAACTGAAAAGCAGAAGAAGAAATGGGAGTTTCTAAAGAAAAAGTTAAGGTACAGTATTGTAGATTTATAAAAGATCATAGACCACGTGCATCAATGGGATCTTGTTTGTCCTGATTTCTTTGAAGAAGAGTGGGAGATTTCTTGGTGTAGAGCTGCAGCATAACTTTGACATCTATTCCAGAGACCGTAAGTGAACTAACCCCCAAAAGGTAACACTACAGCATCTGGATGGGAGCAGTGTGGGAGGTAAAAGAAGGTCCTGATCAAAGAGCAGACACTACTGACCTGGCTAAGCTTGCCATGCCAGTGTGGCCATCTGGGCTGAGCTGTGGCTCAAGAGGTTGCTCACACCCCTGCCGCCACCTCCACCACTGCATCACCAAGAGCTGCTATGTGCCACCCAGACATGGTGCATATGTGGAGAGGCACAGCAGCTTTTGTGTATGGTTTGCATGCCTCTGCATCAAATACATAAAAGGCATGATTTGAAACTGTCCTTAATAAAGACTCTGGAAAACTCTGGCTTCTTAAGCAAACAGGGTTGTGCCCTAAATAGTGAGCAACGGGACTACTGCTGGAAAAGCAGCCCACAGCTTAATACATCACACTGTCAAAAAGCTTCTCCCATTATTCAACTGAAATTTGCCTTCTCTTAAATTTCATCCCATTACTTCTAGTTACACCCCATTGTACCACTCTAAATAATTCTTCATAGCCTTGGTGTTTACACCCTTCAGATATTTGTAGATTTATATCTCAACCACCCCATTTGTCATCCTTTAGCCAAGTTATCTATATTCAGCTCTTTCAGTCTTCTCTTGTAAGTCAATCCCTCAAGCTCTCTTGTTACTTCTTTTTTTATCCTGAACTCTCTCCAATTTGTCAATCTCTATTGTAATGGAGTGAAGCAGACCTGAATGCATTACACTTTCTGCAGTTACCAGTGCTATGTCCTTAGTCCCATCTGCCGCCTCAGTGCAGGACAAGCAACCAAACTGGTTTTGGGGGAGGTCTTTTTAGGTCACTAAAAGCAGCAAATCTGCAAGATCTTCATGCTCAGCCATTAATTCCTGAAGACCTAGGTATCCCAAAAGATGCTGCATCCTGGATGTCCACTCCTCTGGATTTTTTCCCCTGGATAATCTAGGTGTTCTTCCTATTTGAATCCTATTTCTAAGTCCTGTGCTGCTTCTTGCATGCTCTCCATGAGTCGCCTTCACCAAACACTGAGTCTGCCCACCACACTGCTTCCATACTCAAGGGTTTAATTCTCCATCCAGCATGCCATGATGAAGAACTCCTTCACCATAATTTCCACTGGTTTACTAGGTGCCATCACAGAGCATTACTACGATTCTCTGATTCCACCAGAGACTTTCAACTCAATGGGAAATGGGACACTGAGCCTATGCAGTGACTGGTGTTACAAACCTGCGTGCTACACCAAATACTCTGCCTTTTACAACAGCCCAGATGATGACAGAAAACACAATGCCCTACAGAACCCTAGTGCAAAATGAAGGATGAACAGATGACATTCCTCCAACACGTGCATCTCCATAAAGCCAGCGCTGCTCCTCCCTGTCCTGTGAACATGTCCTGCTGCACAGCTCCTTTAACAAAACTATCTGGACAAATCAGAGAAGGACTGCTGAAAACAGCTGGCAGGGGTTAAAACCACAAGTAAATGGGTTCTCAGTTGTGCAAGCACAAACCTCACAGCAGGACAAAGGCCTTGGAGAATAACCCTGGGAAGCAGAACTTGTGGCTGGGGGAGGTGCTGAAGTCCCTTCTGGTGACAAGGGCAGACCCCTTGAAGGAGAATGAGCAGAGGTACAGATGACTTCAAACTGAAGAGCTGCCTTTCAGCTTTCCTGGCTACTGCTGGTCTACCTAGAAGGAGAGTGAGTGCTTTTCTAGACTGTGCTCTGATCCAGTTTGAGAAGATATCCCATAAATCTACAGTTCAGGCTTAACAGCAGATGGGCACTCATTTCTCTTCAACACATTCACTCTGTCTCATATTAACACCATGTCTTCACCACATGACTTTTGAAGAGAAAAGCTATTTTGCATACCTATTAAAAATAGTCATTTCCCTCCCTGATTGTAACTTTCACGTAGCATCTAAAATCATCAGGTCACAGTGCTGCAGAAAAGCAGCTAGTAAGAACTTATTATAGGCATGAATGATTCATTCTGCTTTTAAGATTACATATACACTCAAGTTATTATAAAGCTCAGCTCTGTACAAACAACAACAAAGCAAAAGTCTTTGAAAACTGTGAAAGACAGCAAGGTCCTGAAGCCATGTCAGAGATGCATTCAAGCCAGGTGGGACCGATCAGCTCCAGTTCAAGGCCTCTCTCCCCACAGCAGAAAGCATGGTGGGGAAGGACAAAAGCTGACCCCTCAGGGAACAGCTATAAAAAGCATCCAAAAAACACACAGCAAGCTCTGGCAAGAAGTTTGCATTTGCCATCACTTAAATTAACAGCAAAGGAATCCCCAGGAGGGAGGAAATTTGGACTCTGTCCAACATGCAAGTGTACTGTATGAGGAGCTGTGGGGGGAAGAAAGAGCCACACACAAGCACTGTGGATTCGGAGGAAACCAACACAAACTGCCAGCAACCCTGAACCCTTATAAAGGGCAGGAGCTTGGCTTGGCTACATCAACAGGTATCAGGATAGAAGTTTATTGCAGGTGATCTCAAACAGAATTACCACTGTCATTCATCAGCTTTCCATGAGCTGTCTTTAGAAAACAAAGACTTTCATATTTTAAAAAAACCCCAACAAGTTATCTAAAAGTATCTCAAGAGTTTATGAAAACTGAAACAATCAAAAATATCACAGTTGGCAATATAACTAACACAACATTGGGAATAGTTCCCTTGCTATCTTACATGTTCAGTTGCTATCAATTCCTACACCACGTGCAGGTCATGCTGACTTCCAGAAGACTCAAATCCCAGTCAGCACTCATTTAGCCTATGACACAAAGGATAGCTGCTCTACTCTCCCATAATGGCCTAAATAGTCATGATGTATTCTGGATTAAGTTCTTCTAAAACACCTAAACAGATGGGGATTTTTACCCCACAAAACTCATTATTAAGTTAAGAAGTAATTCAGTCGTGTAAATTTAAGTTAAACTAGTAAATCTTATAACATCTTTCTAAAAGCAATAAAGTGTTCAGAACTTAATCCTTTTAATTCACTGTTTATCCCCTTGACACCTAGACTATTTTTATTCTAGCCATTTTTGCTGTAATAAAAAGTTAATAAAAGAGCAAAAGTAGTCAGAAAAGTTGCAGAACTAATGAAGACTGGTTTCCTACGGGTTTGGTGTCTTACATTCCTTCTTTCCCCCACAAAATGCTCCCAGCTGCCACCAGGTTGTCTGTGCATCTGTCTCCTTGGGACTCCTTCATGTCCCTTAACCACACGTGAGCCAAGTGGCTGCCTGGGAGCTAAACATGGTTTTGTGCCAGCCTGCAGGTCCAGCAGAGCAGAGAAATGGTAACTTCACATTCCAGCCCTCTTCTTCTATTGGGGCACTGGATCTCCTGTTAAAGAGCAATGAATTTAGGGCAAAGATATCCCTTATAAAAATAGACTGAAAGTTCTATGAACTTCCTACATATTAATGCAATAGTTTTTCTAAGATAATCCACACAGGCATTGTTACCAACTAGAACTGTAACACATGCATGTCCCACAAACGCCCCAAAAGTAAGGTGATCTTTGCAGGCCACAGGAAGGGCTCTCTCAGATAAGGAAAGGGCAGGGAAAGCATTGCTTTCTGAGAAGCCCCATGGGAAATACTCAAACTTACAACCAGTTCTTTCATAAATCAAGGGGATCAGGTTCAGGTAGCTTCTCATGTGCCACCATGACAGCTTTACAAAGGAAAGGTCTGTCCCAAGCATGCATAGCCCAAGCATGGTGGACATTTCCAGTTTATAGCAATTATCTTGAACAGCCCCTGCCTACTTGTATGCAGATGAAGCACAGTGAAGCACAGTTGTGTATCACTGGGTATCTGGAGGGCTGCAGGGTAAGTCACCATTCTGTCCCAGCAGAAGCTCGGCATGGTTTCAAGGCATAGCTCCAGATCTGACACATTAGTACAAACAGGCCACAGGGGTCCAGGTGAGAGGGAACTGGTGACACACAAGGGAGGAAGTGCCCTCCTGATCACACTTGGTCTCACAAAGCAGTCATCACTCCCTAGCTCTTTGCCATGAACCTGGGATAAAAACAGCAGCCATGTGCCCTTGGTGAGGGGGCCAGAGCTGCACCAGTTACTGGTATTTCTAAGGGACTACGCTGTGGGTCCCGAGGGAGCTGGTGGATGAAGTGGCTAAGCCACTATCCACCATATTTGAGAAGTTGTGGCACTCTGGAGAAGTGAGTGCAAGAGGGGAAACATATTTCCTGTTTTTCCTCCCCACAGACATAAGCTATACAGTCCACTCAGTACACAAAGGTCACTCTCCCTTTAGCTGGTGGTCCCAGCATGGGCACTTGCCATGTCCCAGCAATATTTCTACCACTACAACACAGGTGGGCTGCTGAGTCCAGTTGAGCACTGCAGTTCCCCAGTAAACATGAGAGGCTGGTGAGGAAGGGGGTCCCAGTCAAAGCAGGACTTGTTGAACTGATCTGTCAGAGACACTGCCTGGTGGAAACCCTGCACTCACGTGGGATGGTGCCAGGTTTCTTTCTGAACACAGTACACCTCATCATTCAAACATCATACTCATACCTAAATGTGAAACACAAACTTTCTACTATTGTTTTCACAGAAAACCAATAAATCTTTCATTTCTACTGAAAAGAGAATTACAAGCCCAACGCACTCAAGACACAGGCTGAGGTCCAACCTTTCAACATGGCTTCAAATCTAAGCTTTTGTGTATGATAAGTGAGCAGACCCATTCAGTCCCCAGTATGACCAGTACACTTGTAAACTGGGATGCCAGACAGCACACCCAGCACCTAGGCTCATAGGCTGGTGGAAATACCACCTACCATTATAAAGGACAGCTGGATACAGGTGCTTGCATAAATCCCATTCATGGCAGCGTTTAAAAAATAAACAAACCAAAAAAAAAAAGAAAAATAGAAGGAATACAAACGAAGTATGATGAATTTTCAGTAGAGGTCTAGCTAGCACATGTAGGTGTGATGCATGGATGATCCCTTGCACCATCTGCTCTTCCCAGCCCTATCCTTTATCCTAAGGTAACTCCCCAGCAGTTTCTTGCTTATCAGAGATGTGATCTGAAGTTCTGCCACTGGACCAACTCAATGTCTTTTCTGCAGAAACCCAAGCAGTGGCTCTCCTGAGTAGCCTTTTTTTTTTTTGGTGCAGTGAACTTTAATAGAGATGTCGAGCACAAGTGCTGGCTGCTTGCTAGCCCTGCTGAAATTGGGAGCAGACCTCCTGCAGGAGGCAGCCCCAGGGAGCGGCTCTAATGCGAAGCAGCCTTTACCATTCACGAGAGCCACAGCGCCAGGCTGCTGCTGCCAACTCTTCTGCCAGTTCATCCTGGCACCGCAGATCAGGAGGAGGAGCGGCATCCCGTGGCCACACTGCCAGAGTGACAGCCAGGTACCCGAGGGGTGGCAGGACTCTGACCTCCCATCTAAGCACAAGCTGGCCATAAGTGGGAAAGCTCCATTGCTGTGGGTTGGGGGGACGGGCAAAACAACGTTTGAGAGGTAAATGCCCTGGAAGCTGCTCTCGTCACTGAAGGAACCCAAGAGATCTGGATTCATTTGCCTTTTTGCTTTCAGTTTACTTCTTGCAACCTCAAGTAAAGCACTTAACCTTGTAGGCAATACAGTGAGATGCCAGCATTTTCAGCTCATACTACTCACACTATGTTCCAATCCAGTTTGCATGTCCAGTCCTGTCATTAGCTGGAGGAAACATTAATCCAAGACAGTAGAAAAGAAGGAGTAAAAAATTGTTTCTGGAAATGCAATTATTCTAATGGCAAACTGTGGAGGTTTGTTATCTAGACCCACAGCCGAGTTAAACTGAAACGTATTATATTCCATGAAAAAAAGTTTTAACCATATGTTTAGTCATTTGTGAGCTCTTGATCCTAACACACAACATAAGCTGCAATATCAGTGTCAAAAGTGCCTGATTTAAAGCATAAGAGGCAGAGTTACATGAAGTCAAGTTAAAATCACCTCTGCAAGTTTGCAGGCAGAAACCTTCCCATGGACTGACAGGTACAGGGGAACACATTCTGGGGTCTGTGCTGGACAACAGGGAAGAGGAAAGTTTTTTTCATTAAAAGTTTTTCTGTGAGACTGGCTACGGGAAAGATGATATAGCTGGGGGGGAAGACTGAGACAGCTAAAGAATAACACATGGTATGCTTTCAAAACATACAGCAACATGTGACATTCGTCTGCAAGTCTGGCGCTGAGGAGCCTGTGGTCTGGCAGCAGGGAGAATTTCTGCTTTTTATTTCTTAAATCATCACAGGCATTTGAACTAAACCCCCCACCTAATAGTCTGAGGGGAAGAACATAAAATCAGATTTTACGTACTGTACTTTCAGTCAGCCATCTTCTCAGTGGATTTTTATCCTCCAACTCAATTCCCACATCATTAAAGTGATGCTGTCTCTTTAAAACACAACGTGGTGCTGTGCCAAAGCCTGCAATAAGAACCACTGGCACCAAAACAGTCAAAGCACACAGCTTAATTCTCTACTTAATAAGACAATTAAAGAAGAGTATTTGGATACAGCAGTCTGCAAGTACCAACACAGAGCACTGATGTCTCCAAAGGCATGTTGATCTGAAGGCTTTATCAGAAAGCATCTGTCACAACCAGATGCCATCAACACCTGAGAAAAGTGGGAAATAAACTGGGTTAATGTGGCTGTGATATACACAAAGGCTTGCACTGCCCAAGTCCCTGTTTGTGAGCATTTTAGAGGGTGCAGGATAAAGTGCCCTGATGTAAAAAATGCTCATAGATTAAAATAAATTAGAGTATATGTACACAGCTACCTCTGTTAAAAATATGGTCTTGTGGAAATTACTCAAATTACAATGGAATTAAGAGTGCTGTGTATTTTGTGTATTCTCTGCCATAATCACTGAAAGGCTTAGAGCAAGGCTGTTTTCAAATACTGTGCTTTGACAGATGCTTTACCATCCATGGATGAATTGGGGTACAGAGACCAACACAGGCACCAGTGATTGCTCATATGGAGTCTCTTGACCATATCTAAGTTTCCAGTCAAATAATTCTCAGATGTCATCTCCTAGCAGGCTTCATCCTGCAGAGCTGAACCAAAGCTAGAGAGAAAGATAACAGCAGCGATATACGAACTAATTAGTCATTTGATTAGCTGGCAAGAAGACAAGGTCCTGCAGTTCTGTGACCTAAAAATGCCACTGATGACCTTAAAACTCCATCTCAAGGGTGTCTGGAAATCTGTAACCTCCAGGGAGAGAGAGAAAGAAACGGGTGATGCCTAAACTGCATTAGCTTACATGAGATGTTGAAACAGCGCAGACGTTAAGCCGAGGATAGGTGTGACATTTGAAGCAATCAGCCAGCAAAAGAGCACCTGCAGCACTGCACTCTGTTTGAACTGCTGCACCAAGGACTCCCAGTCCAGCCTACATGGGAGGTTCGTGGGGCAAGTGGTTTAGCACACCCAGAAAGCACACCAGGACCACAGACCTCATCCTAGCAACCAACAACACATGGCAAGAGAGGAAAAAAATAAACCAGATAAAAAACCCCAACTGTTCCCCCTTCGTTACAGCAGGGCTAACAGCCAGCCAGTCCCAGGTGACAGCCCCTGGGCTGCACCACGCCAGGAGAAGAGACTGGCTGAAGAAAGGAGGGAGAAGTCACTTTGATGAAGACATCTTGAGTGGCTGCTGCCTTCACTTCCACTGGAGGGTCCTACACTTCACTGGAGATCTGATTCTGGCAAACCCCATGAACACACCAGTTACACACGCAGTAACAGAAGGAGGGAGTGGGGTGATGCCAGGAGGTCCCCTTAGGCTGCAAAGTTGCATCTTCAACAGCAAAGGAGGAAGACACCAAAATGACCAGGATTAGGGGTCCCAAGCTGTTTTAGGCCCCCTTCCTTCAGCCTCACAGCTCAAGCATGTCATCACCTGACTGCACCCAATGCACTGAAAGTTTCCAGCCTAATCTGTGGCAGTGCCTCCCTGGCAAGCCACCAACTGGTGCAGAGGAACCCACAGTGACCAGAAATGGGCCAGCCCAAAGTGGGCAGCAGAAAGCAACACCAGCTCACAAGCAGTCCGTTCCTCTCTACCAAGAAAGCCCATCTCATCTCCCACCTTCAACAGCTTGGCTGGAGTCTGACTCTTGGGTGTCTCTCTACTGTGAGAATAGATTACAGGAAATAAATGAACTGGCAAAGATCCCCCTGCCATCTGCACCTTGGAAATGCCCTCTGGAATGGAGAAGAGGAAGATCCCTCACCCTGCATGCCCCTGGGAGAATGGTGCAACCTCCAGCAGCTGCCAGTACTGCCCTGTTTCATGCCGGTCCTCTCGACACAGATCCAGACCTGCCTTTCACCGCCCACTTCCCCCATGTGCTTTGTCCCAGAGGGATGAACTCACCTCCAGCACCAGTAAATTTCTCACAAGTCCAACACATAGTTTAAATTTTACCAAGCCCTGCCAGAGGCCTTGGAGTAAAATGCAGAAGTAGGAACATTTTCTCAAATAGAAAATGGAGATTTAGAGTGCTGCAGCAGGGTCTGTAAAGAGGTGCAAGCTTTGATGGGATATTGCAACCCCAATATGCACAGTGTTTCCCCCTCATTCCCTTTTCTCTGAAACAAATGGGGAAAAGACCCCAACAGCACACATAATAAATCAAGGATGGAAAAACTGGCCATGGATGTGGTTCAGTAACACATGTGCTGTGCTCAGCCCTGTGTTCCCTTACAGTTCTCAGAAGCAGAGAGCAAAATTAAGAATACAGTTACTGCAGTTACAAAGAAATTTGTAACTGATTTCCAAAGCTGACTCATTGTGAACTGAAACAAAACCTCAAAATGCTGAAATTCTCCACAAAAGGAATTCTAAATCAATTACTTGGAGTCCACTGGAAAAGCAATTATATTGCTACTGTATTTCCTACAATGGAATTATACTTTAAAATTCTAAACAGAAACTTACTTCAACACAAAGCCTGTAAAACAATGAACTGTTAACACTTTCAGAAAAATCCTCCATCTCTTTTCTGCTACTTATTTACAACACTGACCTGGTTTTGTAGAAGATTTTAGCGTTGATGACGCCAGATATTGGAATATGATTCCATCAACGAGTCCTAGCCAGGAAATACCAAAGCTGGGGTTGCCAAAGCAACACAATTAACTTGATCACGGTACATACACTGTGTGCCCCTTCCCAAATGGCCCTTTAACACCCAGATAAATCCTTGGCTCGAATGGTGCCTCCTAATGAATTTCTCCTCTGAGCTCCTCAAGAACACAGAGCAAAAGGAGAAGTTGTCAAAATTACTAAAAGCCAAGTACTACTCTGCTCCCTGGCCAATGGTCCTCTGGGCTTGAAGAGGTCAAGGAGCAATTCTTGAGCCTACTCCCACAACTATGAACTATAGCAATCACAGAGACAAGTGACCCTCTCGCGTGGAGCAAATGCATTCTGTAAAGATTCACTTTTAATTCACTGTTACCAGATTTAAGAGGTTCGATTCTTCTGTGGCATTATCAGTGAAATTACTACCACTCGGACAGGGAGGCCTGAATGTTGGTGCTAAACCTTGATCCTGGGGCCACAAACTTCAAAACCAGAATATGCTGTCACTAACTCAATGTGTACAATGTATCAAAAAATAAGAATCTGTCTGTTCATTTGGAAAAAAAAAAAGAAAAGTAAGAAACAGAAAAAAAATTGACTGATGAGCTTTCAGCCTGTCATCAGACCACTGTGACCTCAATTTTTGAGAAATAAAGTCAAAATCTATTCTTATCTTCAGAGATTCAAGATGTATTTGCGTGTCAAACTTTCTCCCCCTTGTCCTTAGCCTTTGGGAAGCACACTAAAAATCATATCAAAGCCTGAAAACCCTGCGATCACATTCGCATTCACCTTTGACCCAGGATGCCTACAGCTCTCACCACCTCCTCAGCTCATCCTCACCATGCGGCAAAGGCAGCAGGTCTGGGAGCAAACTGCTCAGGATGAAACAAAGGCCACTTTGCATAGCGAAATCGTGCTGCCCTGCTCAAATTCTGAAGGCCAAAAAACTTTTCTTTGGCGGTTTTCTTCCTTCTTTGTATCTATGAAGGATATTTTGCTATCACCTTCTTCTCCTTACATACAAATATTTGATTATTCTCATTGAAATGTCTCTCTAACATCTACAGGCATAGGATGCTGAATGCAAACACTGATTGATTCTTTCTTAGCTATCAAATGTGCTTACGCAGCAACTACACACAGCAAATGCACACAAATCTCACATTTCACATTTTAAAATATGAACATGCTGTGTTGGTTTTTTTTTTTTTACTCAAACATAATGAATGAGCTTAAATATTAGAACTTGAAATTATTAAGTAAATCATGGCACCTGTAAAGCTTTTATTTGCATAACATTAATTCATGATGGCATGTAAAACAAATTCATCACTCTCACTATATTGTAGTCTGATTTATGTTAGAATTGGAAAAAATAAAAATCTTGAGCACAAAATTATGTTGACAAGATGTACGTGCTCCTCGAAGCCCAAGATTTTTTTTTTTTCTGAAGCATCAAAACAACTAAATTATGGGAAAGAGGGCTGGGAGAAAGCATCTTTAAAAATGAATAACATACTAGCGTCACACATACACACTCTGCAGTTATTAATGTCAAGCATGGTGAAGATACTCTAGAAAATCATTGCCATTCATAGCTACTAACAGCCATTAAATTTCAATCAATTCAACTTAACACAAGTGTACTTCAACAGCCCTTACAGTTCCTTACAGAGGTGGCTCAGAAAGTCCTGTCTGACTTATTGCATTGTCTACCGCACAAAGGGGCATTGCTGAGCGTTGCTGTGAAAAGGAGCGATCTTGGTGTTGGGAACTGATGCTCTTTTAACACCGCTGCAATCAACAGACCTTGCTTTTAAAGACGGTGTGATAAAAAGGCTCTCATAGAGCTCCTCAGGTCAGCATGGAGGGGAGCAATACACTGATTCTAGCTAGGAATGCCACTTTCCAAGCTGAAAAAAAAATGTTGAGATGTTTTCAAGGAGTTTTCAATGAATTTTAGAGACAGAATCAAACTGCTCAACACAGTGCTAAGCAATTTCCAGGTGATCCGCTTGCTTGAATAGAATATAATCACTAAATCTACAGGACATTTAAACAAAACAGGATTTAACTTCCCGAGACTGGATATTTAAAGCTCTTAGAGATGAATATAAGCCAGAGCACTGTAATATTACAGCATCTCCACTCTTCTGAATTGCATTTGTAATACGGGAAGTTTTTCCACTGCATTTGCAGGAATTAAGATGTGCAGCTGAGCATCCCTTGCAGACTCTGGGAAGAACCAGATGGTGCCCTGCTGGGGCTATTTGCCACCTGATGGCGGGGGTGAGGGACTGGAAGCTGGACCCACACTGGCTTCCGCTGTGCAGCGGACCATCCCAGAGAAAGTGTCTTCCTCTGGAGAGATTATGTCAGTTTCATCTGAATGAGTTATCTACACTAAAATCCTACATTTCACAGGGGATAGAAGACCTTTCATTACTATTTCCCCCCCTCCAGAAGCCCAGATTTTCCCAGCAGGGTTCATTCTGCTGGGCACAAAGTCTTCTGTCTAGATTTACAGGCAGTTTAAGCGTGCAGGTGTGTACTCCTACAGAAGAGAGTCACTGCATGCACAGAAAAACAGATGCAGTCACAGATGTGCTATCACTGTTGCTGAAATTACAAGCTCAAGTCCAGAGTCCCTTTTGTGGCTTTTAGCTCATTGCTTAAAAGTATCAGGGTTGATGCTACTATTCATTAGGAGAGTATTTGAGACTATTCTATAGAACTCTGTGGTTTTGCTTCCCCTGGGATTTAGACTTAGCATTTAACAAGAGGTAGCAGTAAAGTTCTTTAGAACCAAGAAACACCCAAGTAATCTCTCAGGCAGATACATGCTTCATTTTGACTCATTTCCCTACACTTACAAGCCTCACTAAATGAAATGAAATTAATGCTAAAAGGGGCGTTTATTGAAAAATCTTCCAGTGACAGGTTCAGAAAGTGCCAGAGTTCAAGTAAATCGTTCCATGGAAAATGTTAGCAAAGCTTAATCATACTGGAAGCCACATTTAATTACAGCTTTTTAAGTCCATCTGGGAAAAAAGAAGCGACTTAAATATGTCACCTGAGATGATCTAGATACTGAAACTATTTGTAAGTTAACAAAAGCATTTGCATCACAAAGCGCTCTGGGGCAGCACCACGGCAAAGCAGATGTGTAATGAACAAGGATCACAGCACCAAAACAATCAGGACTGTAAATAACTACTACTAATCTGCAATCATTTAAATTTGGATTTAATTGCTAGGCAGCAAATACATTTAATTCTTGAAGAGGTAAATGCTCTGCGGAATACACACTTAAAGGTATTTAGTGACAGAAGCACCACAGTCAAGAATCCGAATGTCAGGAAGGCAGAAAAAAGCCAAGGAGCAGAGCTGGGGCTGCCAAGAGTTCACAACTTTAAACAAACTTTTCCTGGAAGAGAATTAATAATGCAGCCATCCCCACTGTACATACTGTAACTACTGCAGGAGTGACACAATGAGGCACATGGGAGGCAAGAGGGTAGTGACTGTAGAACAAAATTCAATCTAGTGGCTAATGAATAAAAAGTTCCTTTTATTTCTCAGTTGTTTTTGGTTCATTAAATTTTCCACAGATTTGCAGAGAAGAAACCGTGATCAATAAACCTTGACAAAAGTGAACATGTGAAAAAGGCGAGAGAAAGGCACAGGAAGATAAAAGTGATATTCCGATCACAGATTTCAGAGGCAGATGACCAGAGCTCTGGGCTGCTGAATAATCTGAATAGACCATCATTTCTTTACAGCCTTTTACTTTCTTTTCCCTGACTGTTGGAACTCTTCATTCAATACAATAGTAAATGCACTAAAACTTTTTTTCTTATGCTAATGGTCGAAATCAGCCGCTCACAGTTAAAACACACTTCCCACCAACTTGTTTTCTTTAAAAAAAAAAAAAAATTAACCTATTCAAGTTAAACTAAAATGTCAAAGACAGCTTAAGGCTTACTCTCACCATTCCTCAAAATTAATGGTTTTTCTCCCCAGTAGATACAAAAAGAAAAGACTTGAATAAGGATAAAGCTGCAAGACTCTTTTCATATGAAAAAGAACACTTAGAAAGTAAAAAGAAATACATCCAGTACAAAGATCCTGGTACCTACAGTTCTAATTTGTATTGTTTCTTCTTAGAATATTTATAATTGCAGAAAGGTGACAGCCAATCACAAATAATTGTGAAACGATGAGAAAAGATTCACCAGTGACTAATGTATTTGGGCAGTCATGCCCATGACAGTATCAGAAATGCTTCCACTCATTACAATGGGAACCCAAGGGCGCCTATTTTCAATTTTTTTCTAATTTGGGTGTCCACTTCCAGGCACTGAGGCCTCTTTCTGTGTGGTACTGAATATTCATAAATCCAAAACAATTTTTACACCTCTGACCTTCTGAATTGAAGGAGAACTTTCCTGTTCTCTTTGTGCAACACATTTCAGCTTTAGTATTTGGGTTCACTTTGTTTGTAAGAAGTTAAAGGGTTTGAGGTGTGGTTTTACAGTAGCCAAGAATGAATGAACAAAAGTTCTGTGGCCTCTCCTGGACTGCACACACCTGACATGTATTTACTCCCAACTGGAAGTGATCTGTAGAATATTTGACCTGATTACCCACTATTTCCATTAAAGTCACTTGTTCACACGGGAAACCTGCAATTCTGCCTCTTGAACTATCAAGACTGCCATGCAAGATGCAATTCTTATTACTCTTACACCAAACACCAGTCAGTTTCTAGAAGATGCATATATATGGGACCTGCTGTATACAGAGGTCGAGAATTGTGCATATTCCACACATACACATAAATGTGTGTACATATATGCAGATAGGCACAGGCACACATGTATTCACTGCCTTTTTAACACAATGCCTTCTTGCTGTCATTCATACAAGGACTCATTCTTTACTCTTATTTTATTTAGTGTTGTATTAATTAATTCCCAAATCCCTCCTGTTGTTTTGGTTTTCTTTAAAAGGGTCCTGGCAACAGAGCTCAAGCAAACCCTAAATACTACTTAATGCTTTGTGGCAAGTTGTCCAAATGTGCAACTGTTTAAAATATTTACCCAGGTACATAAGGGGGTTGTGCAGCTCTTGAACAATGCCCTGGAATCTTTCCCATCAGTAAGAAAGCAGACAAAAAGCAGAGACCGCTTAACCTCAATGCCTTAGCAGCAAGTGAGAAGTGCAAATATTGCATTTCTATAAAGCCCTAGAAGCTTCATAGAAATGGAGTGGCAACTAATTAGTTTGATGCTATAGTCACATCAAATGTTCCTAAGTAGCTTCTTTGAAAAAACTCACTGCCTTGAAATCCTTGGCCAGATTATTGAGTGGAGGCTTTGTGATGGGGCAATAGATAGGTGTTTGCTCCACAAATACATACAGATTTTGGTGACTGCTTACTGAGTCCACTGCCTTCACTAATCTGCACTGGAAACTTCACTATGAACAGAGCACTTCTCAGAGCACAAAAGCATGAAGTATCTGTGTACCTTTGAGACTACAGGGCAAACAACTGGCTTACAGTAGGCCACCAAAAACAGGGCAGGCAGCTAACCAAGCGTCCTCTGTACTTGCAGAGAATGAGAATAATGCAACTGCTATTAGGTCATATGTTCTACCCTATCCTTAAATTAAAAAAAGGATGGGTCTAAAGGACTGCAAAATTCAAAGGTTCTCAATAGAAATAAAGTATCGGGATTATGAAAACATATTTTCAAGTCAGACAAAACTGTAGCGATCACATAACCCTGTCTGTATACAGCTGATCACACAGCCCCAGAGCCTGTGCAGCTTCTATACAACTGTGCCACTGAAAGGGAAGTCGTGGTAAAAACCTGTAAGATCATTAGAATTACAGAAAGAATAAACAAAAATGGTTCTTCGACAGAAAAGTTTAAACTGGTTTTCAAAACAAAGACAAAAATACTGCTCATTAAATATATGCAGCCAGAAGGCTGTCTTTTCTAAATGTGACTTCAGTGTAACATTTCGGAATGCAAGCTGCTGTGTGTTGGATGTCTGAGGTCAAGTTCTGTTCTCTTTTATCCAAGTATAACCTGGAGCAGCTTCAATGAAATTATACTAGTTTTATATTGACATATGCATCTAGTTCAAATACTTCTATGGCTCTAATTTTTCTCTAATTGAATGATCTAATACAAATAGTATTTGTCCATCTGTATACATCCCCTTTGACACACTGGAGGAAAAAAAAAAAAGAAAGACATTGAAAGGAAGTTGGAAACAGTCCTCGAGAGCTGTTTTCCTTTGAAGAACAGCAGTTGCGTTTCTGGGCATTTCAAAGTCACATACTTTAAGCAATAACAACATTTGAGATGAAGTGAATCTTACCTCAACTTGCTTTAAAGATCAACTCTTTCACAAACACAAACCACAGGTTGGATATACGCATACCCATAGATTAACAAGATCATTTTCAGTGAATCAGACACTTTTCAGTGCTGGACATAGGTCATGCTTTCAATCAAATGACAAATTTCCAAGAGTTGTTTACAGTGGAAAAGCCATAATGAATTTCATTCTCTTTTTAGAAGTTGTCAGTTTTGCAATAACATTCAATACGACATTTTTATTGCAATTCAAAGTTTGACAGGTGTCAGCATTTCCTGACGTTCCAGCCAAAATACAGATTACCATACCTGCCCATCAGAAAAGTTGAACCAAACCAATTCACCAACTGCAGTTGCTGGATACACCAACTATCAGGCATTTCAAACATCCCAGCAGCATAAACAATTAATTATTTAGCAAGATCCTCTTTTCCAGGGGAATGTAGTTTCTTTTCTAATGAACTTAAGTGTATTAGGTTTAGAACCAAAAAAAAACTCAAAACAAAACCAAAACCAAAAAGACCTCCAAAGTTTTTCTTAAAGCAAGGTAGCTAGAACAAACAGATAAAATCAGCAAGTCTTATAACAAATCAGTCTATTCCACTTGTGCGTATTTTGAATTTCACGGCTTATTTACTTAACTTTTTTGGCACCAACTCCACAGCACATGCCAATACAATATTTGTTTAAATGCTGTTTTATGCACATGCTAGTCAAACGCTTACTTTCAAATTCTTGTACATCCCAAGAGCCTCAGTTGTAAAAAAAAAAAAAAAAAAGGAAAAGGGAATTGGCAGGGGGTGGACAAGGTTTTACAACTAGTGCCTTTATCTGTGGCCGTAAAAATATAAACACGATACGCCAATAAAATGCTAATTTCTGTATGCACGAAGTTTTCCAGCACCTGGGGCAGTATGAAATGCGAGGGCAGCTATAGGAAGACACAAGTTTCGCTGGCCCGGCCGGCGGTGACCCCCACGCCTGAACATTTGGTCACCCGGCCCTTGTACCGGGGGGCCGAGCCGGGTCCCGGCCCCGCGGAGGGGGCACCGCTCTGCGCGCACCGCACCGCGCCCGCGGCTAAGCCGCAGCCCCGGCCCGGGAAGTTTTGAAGCCCAGGCTGCAGGTTAGGTAAATGAATAAATAAATAAATAATCCCGTAAACCTCGGAAAAGCCGGCAGCAGGACCACCGATAAATCATCCTAAGCTCCCGCGCTGGAAAAGTCAGGTTTCCCAGGAAATGATGGCAATCACTTGAGGCAGAAAAGGCATCTAGATGAGCCCATCTCCCTCCCCTCCTCCTTGATTGTTTTAAAGCTACCGAGTCCGGGGGAAAAACTCTCAACTCTCTAAGTCCTTAATAGGATTGGAGTCCGGGTCTCTCCAAGCCGCTCCTCATCACACAGGGATCAAGTTGCAACAGGGAATTTTTTAAATTCCTCAGCAAATATACTTGTCGAAAGATTGCCCCTCCCGGATGGGGGGATGACAAGGAGGCGAGGGGGCAACTTCATTTTTCTTCTGAAAAAAAGGACAAACTCAATGCTGGCTTTGGGGAGCCCTGCCGTCCTCCAGGACTCAGGGCAAGGCGGTCCCAGCAGCAGCCCGGGGCTGGGACTGTCACCACAGCCCCCGGGAAAAACAATGGCCGTGAAGGCACGGTCCCGGAGGGGTCTGGACGGGGAAAGGGGGGCACACACCGAACACACGCGTGGCCCCATCCTCCCCGCTCACCTGCGAGATGGGGGGGACACGCGGGACGGGCCCCCCTCGGGCACCCGCTGCGAGTAGAGACCCTCACCAAATTTGTACCCTCCCTCACACACACCCCCCACCGGCGCAGGGCAGCTCCAACCAAAGCGGGAGAAGAGGAGGAAAAAAAAAAGAATAAATAGCACAATGAAAAGACACAATAAGCATCAACT
Source organism: Rhipidura dahli (assembly GCA_013399225.1). NCBI lineage: Eukaryota > Metazoa > Chordata > Aves > Passeriformes > Rhipiduridae > Rhipidura > Rhipidura dahli. The sequence goes on from VXAC01000790.1 coordinate 2,279,741, forward strand.
TTACCCAAAAAGCGGAGCAGCAAGTTTTCAGCAGACGAGCGGTTGCCGCGGAGCAGCGCTGCTCCTCCGGACCCCCATCATAAACTTGGGGGAGGGGGGCGTGGGAGGGACTTTCCCTCCGTCCTTCCCTTTTGTGCCTCTCCCCCGCTCTGCTCCTGCTCCTCGCCAAAAGCTGCCGCGGATCGCGGTGGCGGCGCGGTGCTCTCCCGGCTGCAGCCGCGGAGCAGCTCCGCGGAGGCGGGCAGGCAGGGAGGGAGGGCTGTGGAGGGCTGGGGGCGGCGTGCAGAGGTGCGGGGCGCTGCGGGGCCGCTCCTGCTGCCCATCCGCCCGGGCCGCCGGCGGGACACGGCGCGCACACGTACACGTACTTTATATATATAACAAATATACACACACATGCACACACACGATGGATGAAGTTCAGCAGCCTGCAGGAAGACGCTGGAACGCTTTCAAGCCCTGACACAAGAGGAAAACTGGCTCTAGGGTCTGTTTTCTCTTCCACCCGCCCTTTTAAAAAAACAGGGAAATCTAAACCTTCCCACCCTTTCGGCGCGGGAGCAGCGCACCGCTCCGGATCTTCTCTCTCCTCCCCCAGCCCCTCACATCCCGGATCGCCCCCTCGCCTCGGCGAACCGCACCATTTTGGGCGCGGGGCTTTCTGTGGGGCGCGATGGGATCCGCTCAGCCAGCCCGGCCCCGCCGCGCCGCTCAGGAGCGCCGGGAGCCCCCGCACACCCCGCTCAGCTGGAGCGCATCCGCAGCGAACCCACACAGATCCCACTTCCTCGGGGAAAGCCGCCCTCCTCGTCCCCAAAGAGCAGAAGTTTGGCCTGTGCAGATTCGCTCGCGCAGAGGCGGGGATGGAGCTGGGGGTGGTTTTCCTCCAACTTTGGTGGTTGCTTTTTCCCCGCGAGTTCGCGCGACTTTTCAAGCCCCCGCCCCAGCAGGGCTGGAGCAGCAGAGCTCCGCGGAACATCTCCGCATACGGGCGGCTTTACCCGCCAGGAGCATCTAGGGGGAGAAAGCATTCATTAAGGACTCTTCCCTAAACGCGATAAGCAACCTCACCGGAGCGCGATAGCTTAATCCTCGTGTTTTGGGACCGAGGCTACGAGGAGGGGAGAAAGAATTTCCGAAAAGTGCCCCGCTCCCACTCCGAGTGTCTTTGCTTTTGCTCCGATCTACATTAAACAGCAGTACCAATGAGAAACGCAGCAGCCTGAACTTGGACTTTGGCCAGGCTGGGCTTGTTATTTGATTTGTTTTGATTTCTTTGGCTGTGGAATTTATCAAAAGTTTAAAATACAACCAGATGCTGTTGGGAAGGGTCACCGAGCTGTACCCCAGAGCAAGCACAAACTCGCCGTATCATCAGGGTATCTGACTCCGGCAGGATTATGGCCAGTACCATGGCAACCGCATGCCACATCAGCCCCCAGCTTCACTTTCAGTCCCTTGGGCAGTGTTAACATTTGCCAGCGGATTTGCCCGACACGCAGCCCAGGTCCGGGCAAGTGGAAAATGAGCACAAACCACTCAGAAACCTTTCTCTTCTAGCCTGTGCAAAGCAACCTGGCTGGACTGGTCCATACTGCAATTTTAATCCTAAAACCAGCTACCAATTTGGGTGCCTTCTGTCTGAAAATTTGCACACATACTTCTTTTATTTTCGTTTTTCTTTTTTTTTTTTTCCTTTTTTTTTTTTTCTTTTTTTCTTTTTTTGGATGGCGTTAGAGTGCTGGTATTTGAGGGTGACAAGTGGCTCCCCATGCACTCTCAAATTCTATTTATTCCACTCAGATAGCGAGAAGGATTGTGATGCAACAGGTTATTTTGCCAACCACCAATATTGCAACTTTTTTTGGGGGTCAAAGTCTTGCATTAATATGCACCCACTGTTTTATCCAAAGACATTCCCTGCTCTCTCCATGCTACACACGCAGTCCGTGCTGGCACAGCAGCACAACCTTACCCCTTCCAAGAGGATAATTTTGTGTGAGAGAAGTTTCATTGCATCTCGTACTGATGAGCATCATGCAAGAGAGAGGGGGCTTTGGTTACCAAAAGTAGGATCAAAAAAAGTCTTTGATCTCCTAAAAACAAAGCCCACTTTTATTCCCAGGTTACTTTACTTGGGAAAGATGACCCGGCAGCTTGGGAGATAGGTTAGAAAAGGGGGTTTTGGATGGACCAAAAAGACAAGGCGGCAAAACATTAATATTAGGTATGTTCTGAATTCTTGCTGCACAGTTATAAACGTGTACACCCAGACTGCTGGCCAAAAACATATCTAAAATCAAAAGAAGGAAGAATTAAAGGATCAGTTCAGAGCTACATGAAGAAGGACAGTTTTCCCTTCTTGCATTCTCATATTTCAGTCCTTTAGAACATGGAGATTTTTGAGCCTGAATGGAAACTCCTCCTTTTTGTCTGAAGGATGATGGCTGGTGACGGCTGGAGTTTTTTGAAAACTTTGAGTCGGCTTTTACATTATCTGCCTGCTGTAGCTCATCTATCCTTCCCTCTCCTGCTCTGCTCATTGAACTGGCCTCTCTTAATCTTCCATAGGTGTCCGAGATTAAATAGACGACAGAATGACTGACATTTGGTACACATAAAAGAACCAAAATATGAACAACGGGTCAAAGTGCCAACCTTCCCTCTGGTCTTCCCTCCTGCTCTTGTACAACTTGATAGGGATGAAACCAAGTAGGGATGTAAAGGTATGTGACAACGTGCACTTGCTGTATCTTGCTGTAGCACAATCATGTGAATATAGCAGACACATTTCAAAATGTTCAGGACTAAGAAAAAAGGGGTTTTTAATCACAATTTAAAAAAACCAAAAAACCTCACAATGATAAAAGACTGACATACCACCAGGTCCAGGATTGCTAATCTGGGATCTGTCCCAATTCTGTTAGGTCAATGCAAAGTATCTGGAAGTTAGACTAGCCTCAAAAGGCACAACCATGGCTGTTAAAATGTTTCATATAGTTCTGAAAAAGGACTGTAATTCTTTATTAAAGAACATCTTAAAAGAAAATTGTTGAAAAACCAATGGGGAATGCTCCATTCTGTTCTGTTCGTGTCTATAAAATTTATTTCTATAAATCTTCATAAATCCTTATGATAAATTAAAAAGCCCATTTGAGTATTCCAAAGGATACTCACAGGTAGAAGCTATGAGGAAAAAAAAATCACATTTAAATATGCTTCTCTTTTAGAATGTAGAAAATAATTACATGTGGGATGATCACTAGGAGATAGAAGCCTAAAACCATGTTTCATGCAACTCATATCTTTATGATGTCTGGTTTAAGTCCAAGTGGGAAGTAGTACATGATCAGTTCTGCCCTGATTTAAACAGCTGTACCAGCTCTGGGGTCAATGAAGTTGCACTGAACCTGAATACACCTCATATCTATCGAATGTAATTAATCACAATGATATTTAATGAATTAACAATGTCATGTGCAATGCTGGCTCAGAATTTTACTAAGAGAATGGGAAAGATTTTTTGGCACAGTAAATTCCTTTCTTTTTTTAAAGTCGCCCTATTACCTGGGGGAAATTGTAACTGTGGGTAGACAATGAGACAATACTCACAGGGATGATATGCAGCTCTGATTCCTATCTGCCTCCAGTATGTGTTGTCTCTTGTTTAAAGCTTCAGTGGTAACTTTCTCAAGGCAGGTGCCATCTTCCTGCATTCTACATTTTGATTAAGCCTTATTTTATTTTTCCTCTCTCCACAGTATATTCAAACTATAACTTCAATGCTAATTTCCTGATAGTTGCTGCTCTGGTTTTGTTTGGTTGATTGGTTGGTTTTGGGTTTGGTTTGGTTTTGGGGGGGCAGGGGGGCTAGGGTGGGGATTGGGAGGTTTTTTTCTGCATTGGAAGGATTCATTTTTGCCAGGTTTAATCAATATTAGATCATGAATATTGAATTAATGTCATAAACTCTTCTAAGGGTTTTCTGTGATTACACAATGATACTTCTATGCTACATCAGCAAAGAAGGTGGTACTTTTATTTACTGCAAAACTGGCCTGGAAGCCTGGCTGTCATTTCAGAGACCAGGCAAGATCTTATTCAACTTCAAACTGAAGTGCCCTGCTAAAACAAGATCTTATTCACATGACTATATACACTGAAATTTCTGCTTATAAAATGATAAGCAAATGGGCATTCACCATGGACTGGGGATACACACACCATCCTTACCTGTCTTAGCAGAAGGACAAAAGCTTCTTCAAAGTGCACAGAGCCCATCGTGTCTGCATGGTTTTCAAGAAGTGCTGCACTTGTGGCTGCTCTTGCCAGACCCAGCCTGTTGTCACATGGTGAGAGGTCCCTTCTCACTCAGGTCTGAAAAAGGAAGCACAATTTGCTCTAAGACTGGCAACTCCAAGCTCAAACTACAGAAAGATTAATATGAAAAGCTTAGGGATAAATTGTGCCTCTTGAAGTGTTTCCAGTTGTAGAAAAGCAGCCATGCATTGTGCTTATGTGGGGAAAGGAAAAGAAGTGACCCTGCAGGAGCACTGTTCTTTGGCATATATGTGAAAACAAAATGATCAGCTTCTGAGAAATGGCCTTTTCTCATAATCCTTTGCAGTTTCTCATTCTTTATTCCTCTTCTCCCTGTCCCTCTTAACTGCAGCCCCCTCTGCCAGCCAGGAGATGGGCTGCAGGGCTCTGCCTGCCTGTGGGGTTGCAAAGGGAGCAGGGCAGCACAGCAGCCTTGCAGGGCTCCTTTGGGATTCATCTGGCCCCAGCAAAAGGCTTGATTTGATGAGGACCCAGGTAACAATTCTCTTGCCCAGGGTTGATTGCCCAGTTACTTGAAATCTGTTGTCTGCTTATAGAGAGGAGAAGAGAGCAGGCACAGGAATGCACAGAATAAGAACTGAGATACCTGTAAATGGCATTGTGTGAAGAACTGCACACAACTGGAATTGGCAATGAACAGAAAGCAAACTTGGACACTGATATGAAGTCAATGAGATTTGTTGGAAGCTATATTTATATTTTGTGAGGGAAAACTAACAAGAAGACTTTTCATTCTACTCCAGGAAGAGAAAATTTGTTAGGTTTTGCAGAAAATCAGAAATCCTTGTCAGTGCAAAATGTATAACCTGGTGCTGTACACATTATAGCATATTGCATATACACAGTGTATATATACTGATGAATAATTTGCACTGATTTGTCCTGATCTTGGACTGCTGAAGCATTATCTACTGTGGCCAGTGCCTGTAATAAAAGTCTCTGCTTTCCCCCAGCCAAAAAACTTTATCCATTTCAACTTTATAGTTCTATAAGCATTAATTAGGATCTCTAATGCTTTTCTAATCCAAGGCCAGATAAAGAATCCCTGATACAGCTGGAAAGAAAATCCCAATTCATAGACCCAAATTCAGGCTACTAGATAATGCTGTCTCCCAAAGAAATCCTTTGCCAGAGCTCAGTCTGCTTTATTCTGCCCCGACTTTAAGGGGATATAAAGCATTCAAAATGATCGCATCTTATTTGCTTTTGTAAATAGTTTTTTTAATGTCTTTTGGAGGAATTACAAATCTTCCATGCTGGATGGCATTTCAGCAAAAGCATGAACTCTTGTGCTAGTCCTTGTTTTAGGAGGCTGTAAAGGAATAAAAGGATTAGGAATAAGAATATGACCATATCATTGACATCTCAGAGTTCTTGTGTACTGAGAGTCCCTTTCTCCAGGTAACACCTCCAGAGGTTGCAGAACAACAGCCAAAGTTATATAAATACTAAGAGTTTTGGAAAGGGCTTCAATTTTTCAGTACTCAGATTTTCAGAGGTAGCCTGCCTTTCTCAAAAATGAGTCTGTGAATAATCTCAAGTCAAGCATCCAAAATGCCCATCCTTTACTGTGAATCTTGACTAACATCTAATGATGATAAGCAAAGAATATGGACATAGATATATGAAACTGCTCACTGAACAGCAGGAGGTGTCTGAAAACTCTATCAAGCCAATGTGAATTTCCATTACATTTATTGAATAAATGAGTGACACAAACGTCTGGAATCAGAAGGACCCCAAATCCCTAATGATAACGCTCTTATGTACTGCCCACAGAGGTCCAGCCCAGTTTTGCTGAAGACACAAGGAACATTTGCAATCATACCTAATATATTTCAAATTGGTTATATTGTTTATAGATTGCTTATGTCAAAACTGGTGAATTCTCTGGTGTGCTTTAGGATTTATGCATTCTAGTTCTTTGAAAGGTTTGTTCTTATTTGTTGCTACCTGCAAAAATATATATCTTGGACCCAATTCACAGTGGAACAATGTTAGGTCATTATTCCTTGAATTGTTAGGCTGTAAAGAAGCAATTTCTCACTAACCTGTGACACAGGAAATTGTGATTCTGATGTCAGGTCATTGCTGGAGTTCCTTTTACAACAATCTGTTTTTCTGTCAGCAAATGACATTTATGTATTATTTCTAGAAAGTGTAGGCTTCAGTATTTTTGTATGTATACATTCAATATTTCTCTTCTGCCTCTTATTCTGCATAGCTGGGAGTTCTAATATATGATTCAACTGATAAATAAATATACTTTGATTGATAGTGCAAATACATGGCAGCTGAAACTAGTGCTATCTCAAAGTGCTCCTCAGAATAGTTGAGTTTCCTGCTTTTGTTTTCACTGCGATTTCTTTCATGAGGCACTGCAATGAATGATTAATGCTTGGATAACCCTTTTCTCTGGATTCACTGCTGAACTTAATGTGTTACTTTGTGCTCTGCATGGAGGGAACACAACCCAAACTGCCACCGTGGCAAGATTCTATACCCTATTTAATTGGGCTTGGTGTTAGGAGCCACAGTCACTCGTGAGCATCAGAACTCCCTCTGATGAGAATAAATATTTTTTACCAATGTACTGCAGCCTAATGCAGTTGTTTTATTCTATTTATTTGAAATTGGGTTCCCTCTAAAATATTAGACAGATGACAGTGTGCATATGTTTTACCAATAAATATGCATATTGACTGTACAAGAAGTGGTTTACTGGCAGAATATGTTTTACATATACTTAGGGGACTGATGCTATAAAGTTACACATCCACAGAGACAAAAGTTATTTCCATTGCAACACACATGGCATCAAACTTCCACAGAATTAAAGCACCTCTCTGTTACTGGTTTTTAGGATCATATGCACAGAAAGGGAGCTCTATAATACTAATATGATTTCTCTCTTCCAGAAACATCCCAAACATTTCCAAAACAGCCTGGATCCTGCTGGCTTTACACACAGGGGGTGATCTGTGCATGTTTCATGGGCTAAGCAGATAGGATAAAGGCCTCAGTGGAATGTAATGTATCAGAATCATACACAGGATAAACATGCTACTTCTGTACACTGGAATCACACTGCTATGTTAAGTGTCTTTCTCTGAAGTGCAGTACCTATTTATTTATCCAAGACAATTTAGATCTGTTAATATATTTACAGAACAATGGTATCAGCAGAAGGTGACAAGCAAGGACCATATAAACTTTCACCAAAAGTCTGAAATTAATTTCCACCACCTCCTAACCATCCATTCATTTGGATGCATGGTTTCAAATAAAATTTTCCAAGGCAGAATGAAAATTACAACATTTATACTAATAAACAAACTGAGGCAAAATAAATTCCATCCCTGAAGACTTCCAAAATTTGGTGTGAACAAATCCTAGAAAAGGTACTGTAGTAGCAATTTTACACACAAGGAGAGAGGTTATGCTACTAATGTGTAGTTTATCAATCTTCGATTTTCTCAGAATCAGCAATCAAATAATTATTTAACATAAAACATGGAGGAAAAAACCCCCATCATATTATGTTGATATAAAAATGTGGGGTGAATCTGGTTCTTTGATAATACAACCTCTTAATGGGACAATTAATCTTCTATTATCACTGCATATTTCTCAATTACAGCTGGCAGAGCTGATATGACATAACCCAAATGCTAAATGTAACATGGTGAGAATGATTCACCCAGGCAGCCCCAAGGAGAGCCGAGCTTCCCCCAGCCAGGAGTTTATGGCATGAACACATCCATACTGACCATGCAGATTCCAATCAATGCAAAGAACAACACTGCTCTCTTCAAAGATCGTCTAAAGAAACTGACAAACACTGAGTACAGCCCAGTAGTCCCAATTTATAAATATATTCCAAATATCAGAAAGAATACTGCTTAAAGTCCTTCTGTCATTTGGTTGCAGCACCCCTAAGCAGCAGTAGGGTTCCCCAGAACTGGGCTGGTAACTCATGGGATCCTGGTGCAGTCCAACAGTTTGTCACATCCTGAGGCTTCTCTCAACACACTCCCCCCAAACTGTCTGAAAACCACAGTGTTCTGAAATGAACACAGTTAACCCAGGCAACATTTTCTTACACCACTAAAATACATTTTCCCCTTCTAAACACAGAAGAATAAATCATGGTAAAAGTAATCAGGTACACCCTGAAGGATTGTCCTTGTCCAGCCTTTTCCTCATCTTTCAGAGGACATCACACCTGGCATCTGAAGTGTGTGACACTTTGGAAAACCATGACAAAAAGAGGGTGAATCTACAAAGTATTACAGCAGAGCACTTTCCACCAGTCTGGGTTAGGTCCCTCACTCTCCCAGGGGTGTTAGGCACAGCCCACCTTAGTTCCTTTCCAAATGCTTTCCAGCCAATGCCCTTTTTGTCCAGCTTTTCCAAAGAGTTAACTGCCCGGGACAAAGGCATTTAAGGTTCTGGATGAGTCCAGAGAAAAAACTCAAAGTAAACATAGAAAAAGGCTGGAGTTGATGTAACCTGAGACAGTGCACACCCTGTAGTCAAAAGGTGGAAAGCTCAAACTGTATTGTAGGAGAATAACTCAGTCAAGGAGTGACGCAAGCAGAACCACAAGAAAGCCCACAATAAACAAACCCAGCGGTTCAGAAGACCACAGTGAGTCCTGGGCCTTGCATGGGTACAGTCCCTGAGGAAATGGGCCATCCTAGATACAGGCCATGCTACATCCTAGCAAAGAGCTCCAGCCACAAGTGTGGTTCAGGGATTGCACAGTTTGCATCTGAGCTGCTGAGCTGTGGCCTCCTTCTCACACCGCCTTCAAAAAGAGCTCCTGTGAACTGCAAAGCAGTCAGCTTCCACAAAGCAACTGGAGACAGTGAGCAGAAGGTACAGCAGAGACTCAGAGCATTGATGTTTAATTTTCTCAGGGATTGTCACTGGAATCAGTGACAGTAGGAGAGGGGCTCACATGCTTCTAGTGCAGTGCCAACAACACAGTCACAGAAATCAAAGTCAAAGAGCAGTTTGAAACAACTCCAGTCAACACGGCTAACAGCTCAGCAAGGGGAGCTCAGCCTCATGAAGTGCTGCCAGCAAAGGGGAAGGGTTTAGTGACATTCAGGTCTGCATGGTGCTGTGAGGACTTACTGCAGAACATCTGGAAAAAGGGCTGGAAATGAGTTGCATATTTTTTTAAAATCCATTTTCCTAGATTTGAATTAGCTGTCACATTTCTTTGACTACTTCAGTCTCCTGAAAGGACATGCCAATTTTTGTTCCTATGAAATGGTTTGTAAGATCTTTTGGAAACAAATGGTCAGAGACCCCACCTTGCACTTTATCTGAAGGAGGTCCAAGCAATCACTGCCTTCTCACGTCATGCTGGGCATCAGCTCAGTGCTGACCCAGCGGGAGGATTGCCATCAGCTGAGTCACCCAGACCGCTTCCTGCAGCTGCTCTGTGCTCCTTAAGGTATCCAACTGCAGAGCAGCACTGATCTTGTCTGACCTCAGAGGGTTTTGGGAGCCCAGCACAAAGAAATTTCCATGTGAGTTACTCTCTGAGGGGCTCCTTCATTCATGATAAGCTACATGGTTGCACTGCAATGAGTAAAAGGTTATGAAGAGAAGGAAGCACAGTAGATATTTTCCTGTATGGAAGTCACATTTGTGAAGATGATTTTACAGCACCCAGCTCAGACATGCTTAAGCAGCAGCTCAGTTGTGGTGCAGTGCATGGGGAGAGTACAAAACCCATGAGAAGCAGATCTGATGGAGTGAGCTGTGGGGATGCACTCACACAAGCAGCAAGAAAATCCTTTGAAGCTTTCCATCCTGTGTTCTCTGTATATACCACATCTGCTCCAGAACGACGGAAGACTATTTTAGGTACAGTTTATGGAGTTTTTAAAAATGTTATTGGGACTGTATTTTGTATCCCTTTGCCAGTAAAGCCAGATGACTGCACCATGAGCTAGATCTCCAGATGGTTTAAATCATGGGTCTTGCTCTAATTTGCTCCAGCAAAGGATCTGGCCCCATGAGTGTAACTACACGAGGTAGATGAAGCTATAAAAAATGTGCCAAATGAGCTAAAATAGCTTTTCTAAAAATAAATACCACAACAGGACTTCTAGTGCTACACATAGGCATTAGGTCTGTCAAAATAGAGTTGCCAATCCCAGGCATTCAAAAATCATGAGTTGGACATAAGGCTGTCTTTAAAAAAGCCCACAAGATTAAAAAGAAACAAGAAAACAGTAATATCTGTGTACCTCTTTTGGTTTGCATTTTTGGTGGTTTTGAGTGTTCAGGACAAACTTCGATAATCTTTTAAAGCTTTCTCTTTTTTTTTGTCCTTCTTTCCTCTTTTTTCCCCCTTTGGAAGCATTAGGGCTAGAAACTTGCTGCTAAGAAAAGAATGTTAAAAAAAGAGAGAGAGAGAGAAAGATTCTCATGTAATTGCCTGACTTCAGAAACTAAGCTTTTAAGAAGAATATCATGAGACTCATGATAAAATCATGAGAATTGGCAACACTATTAGTGGGCTGGAAATGATATAAAGCTCCCACTACTGCAGTCTATGAAGTATTGGACTTTTAGTCACAAGCTTTTTATGCACAGAAAACCTGTCACTGCCATGTAACTGGGCTTTTCATTGCCACGGTCTTCAGATTTCCATTAGATCGATTCAGATAGTTTCTAGGGACCTTCCATTTGTATGCAGTCAAAAAATACTTGGCAACAAAAGACTCACAGCAAATTGCAGATGGACACAAACGGGAATGGGCTCGAAGCAGGCTGGGAGCCCGAAGGAAGGGCTGCATCTGGGGGAAATGAAGTATTTCCACACGACTGTATTTGCTGGACTTGGACAGCTCTCTGAAGAGCCAAACCCTCCCCCAGAGATGGATCTGCAAATCCACCTTTTACACTGAAAAACTAGTAGGATCCAGGGCAGGGAAAGAACAAACAAACCCACACAATTGCTTTGGCAACTTCACATCTGCAAAATGCGTGGAAAAGATTACCATGTAACAAGGGAAAGGAAGCTCCCAGCAGCAAGCACGGGGCACCAAAAGTGTGGTGATGATTGTGTCCAATCAGTGCTAATCCACCACAACAGGAGTAATTCAAATTAGATGTGTAAAGAAGTGAGATCACCACCTTCCAGGACATAGCCAGTTCGGGATGTTGTTCCCCCTCTCGAAAAGAGATAGTGTGACCTTTATGTGTCTGATGCTGTTACAGTACAACAAGTCAGTCCAGCTGTAACAGGCTCCAATCAACTCTCTGAGATGCCGAGGTCCTTACCTAGGTCACAGGAAAGTGGAAGATTGCTCCATGCCCTTGAAAACCTATTAGGAAGCATTGATCCTCTCAAATGAAAGTTTGAAAGACTTGCACTAGAGTTAGGAAAACAGATACAGATAGGTGTGAGTACATCACACCTCTCTGGGACTGTTAAAAGGCCCCACTGCTGAAGCAACAGCACATGACAAAGTTAACACATCCACAAGTGTAATTTGTTACTTGCCTTTGTATGCAGAGCTCACACATGTTCCTTCAGAAGTGAAATTTCAGGTGCCAGTGGCTGCTTTGAGGCTAATGGACCTTAAATCCTCAACACTCTTGGGGAAATCTGTGCTGTAGTTTTAGCTGGAGAGACTTTGACCCTTAAGGAGCTCATCTACTTCCTCAGCACAGGCTGCAGAGCCAGGAGAGCACTATAGCAAACTTAGTCATGGGTAAGGGAGAAGTCACCGGGACCAACAATCATCGATGTTGCACCAAAGTAAAGCAGGAAAAATTCCATTAAACTCAGTAAATGACACTAGCACAAGCCCCAGCAGAATTTCTTAAGGCTATAAAAAACAAATTCCAGGGGAGGAAATCTGCACCCAGATGAAGTGTCCTGTGAGTCAAGGTTATCTTCCCAGGGATCTGTAACAATTTATGGGTTTGAGTGAAACAAGAAAAATCTGGTCATTATAGCAGAGTTTGCTTTGAATTTTGAAGCCAGAACTGGAACCTGGAGAACCTCATGCAAGCACAGGACTGCAGATTTTAATGCTGGAACTTTTTGAAGTCCTGGACCTGCCCAAATGAAAGGAGCTCATTACTTGCAAAGGAAAAGGGAACTGGAAAACTCTGGAATACGGAACCAGGAGAGGTACCAGCTCTTAGAAAGTAAGTTCAATTCCTTTAGCATTCAGAGAGGGAAAAAAAAGTGGTTTGTGTCATAGTGCTGGGCTTTTTGAGATGCCCTGTGTCCAGAAATTCCAAAGAGCCACAACACATGTCCCAGATCTGTAGTAGAGTGGTTTGGCCAACACACTCCTTCCTGCAGAGCCCCGGAGGAGCTGTGCAGGTCCTGTGGAGATGCAAAGTGCATCTGATGTATGCACATCATCTCTCAGGAACCACGTGTCGTGCTGTGCAGGTACTGCAATGTCAGGCTGAGCTCAGGTGAGACCCATCAATAAGTAAACAAACTTGTTGGATTCTAAACAAATTGGTGAAGAGCACATCACCAGGTCTATTCTGATGCCAATACATTTGCACATGAAACAGTTCAACTACAAAGCTGGCAAGTAGACGATGCTCAATTAACGGACCAGAAGGAGGATTTAAACTATGACAATCTGCCACCTAGTGGGAAAGTGAAACACGCACCTGAACCACGCACTTGGATGGCTAAAAAAAAACCTTTGTGAAGCCTGGCAAGAGTGGAAAGACCTATTTCGGAAAAGTGGGAGATGCACAGGCGAGGCTCTCCATGGCTGAGTAACCCTCGGTTGGCATTTTAACCTCCCAAGGGCAGTGCATCTGGCCATAAATGAATATATAACGTGTTTATACCAAATAGAACTGTGTGTGTGTGCTCTGGTATGTGTGCAACAGAACCAGACAAAACTTTGTTAAAAGTCACCCTGTAGCATCCATCGATGTGATAACTGAGCACAGCCCAAGTCACCTTCACCCAACAACAAAATGTTGCACAGCTAAGGGAGAGTGCACAGGGCTTCAACACAGCCCTAAGATGTGTATACACAGCCAAATTTCCCCAGAGGGTTCTGCATCATTGTCTTGGTCATTAGCATCCGGGGGAACATTTTGAAGCACGGGAAATCTGATTCTCAGGATACCCCTGAAGACAGCAACTTTTATGTGGGGAAGACACTGCTGGATCTGTAGGAAGACACTGTTTTGGGAGGGAACTGCTTAGGAGAGACAACCTGTAAGGGTCAGCACTTCTCAAGAAGTGAGCAACTTTTTCTTTATGGTAAATATATTTTAATATATGGAATGTGGAATTTTAATGAAAACACTGGCTGTTTGCATCAGGTGCATTTCTGGCATCTTTGGAATTAAGTTTCATTTCCTTCTGGCTGGCTTTTTGCTTTGTCTGACCCAGGAAAAAAAAAGAGGTACCACCAAATCACTCCTCAATTCTCTTACATGTCACCATCCAGGTAATTCCCTCTGCTGTGATCAAGGTATTCAGGAGGGAGCCCACATTTCATTGTCCAACTTCAGGTCAAGTCAGATCTGATTAGTTTGTTTGCTGCTATTGGTTTTATACAGCTGTGCATTTCCATGCCATGGGAAGATGTTCCTTTAATGACTGACTCTTGTTTGTTTGTTTTTCTACAGGACACAAAGACTTTTTTTAGCCTGAAGTTTCAGTTATTAGTTCACGCAAAAATGTAATTGTTCTAAGTCCAACTCTGCCATCTCGTGGTAGATATTAAAAGCTACTGTTTAACCTTTTGTAATTCTTGCCGGTAACGTTTGCTGAAGGCTCATAAGCTTATACCAGCCTTCCAGTAACTGAAGGAGGCCTACAAGAAAGCTGGAGAACGACTTCTTACAAGGTCATGGAGTAATAGGACAAGGGGCAATGGCGTTCAACTGAAACAGGGCAGGTTTAAATTAGACACAAGGAAGAAATTCTTCACTCTTGAGTGTCGTGAGACACTGGCACAGGCTGCCCAGAGAAGCTGTGGATGCCCCATCCACAGAAGCATTCAAGGCCAGACTGGATGGGCCCCTGAGCAAACTGGTCTAGTGGAAGGTGTCCCTGTCCAAGGCATGGGGCTTGAAACTAGATAACCTTTGAGATCCTTTCCATCCCAAACCATTCTATGATTTCACCATTATAAAGTATTTATAGTAAATATTCTCTTCTGCATTGCAAGGAATGCCTCTGTCTTTCAATGAGATAGGTTAAAAAGTGAATTACCTCTGAAGCTGTTTGCTTTATATTTTGTCTTGGATAATGAAAGGCTGACATTTGTTTCACATTTGTGAGGAGCTGGCCTGTAGTCAGGTTTACTTCCCAGTTCTCATGAAATGGTTTCATGCTGCAGTGTTTGGATTATAAACAGGGGAGTATTTAAACTCAGGCAATTACTTTTCCTCCTCACTGAGGTCTAGGTAGGAGCCAAGTTTTGAACAAAGCAGTTCAGTCAATTATATGCAAAAATTATTATAAAGCAAAGAACCATTTAAACCTTTTTGGAAAACTGATATCTGCACAGTGCCAAGACACAACTCAAAGTAGTTTCCTCTCTCAAACCAGTGACCTAGACTGTCTCCCACACTGGGAACAGACACTTCAGGGGAAGGAGTAAGAAATCCTGCTTTCAAAGAGTGACTCATCTTGGTCTTTTCCTCCTTCCCTGTACAACCAACAGTTGGCAATCCAGGGAAAACAAACACCTTGTTCTCACTGTGACGTTGCAGTCACACCTAGTGCAGCAACATGAACTTCCCTTCACCCTGTCTCACCATTCAGGTCTCAAGTGACCCCCTCTTGTAATGAAACCTTGACTCAGTATCTGACAAAGCCTCAGCTTGGTGTCCCCCACATCTTATAAAGGATTGAGGTGCTGATGTGCGTGTGACACACTGTGTGTGTGTCAAATGAAACCACTTCAGACTGGCAGGGAGCTGAACATTGCCATGTTGAGCTCTGGGGAGTCTCCAGTCACAAGCTCCACAATATTCAGGGTGATTCAAGAGACCACCACCTTGTCAACCTTCACCACTAATGCATTTGTTCCATCTAATTCTGTTCTGCTGACACCTTTAATGCTGGCAGGCACATCCTTTTCAGATGTAGCAAGGTACTGGATTTGGAGCTCTGGTTTGAAGCCACATCACATTATATTAACCTTTTGAATATACAAACATAGATTGAAGGTTCTGATGTGGCCCTTCCCGTTCCTTTCCCTTTTTCTACTAAAATAATTTATGCATAAAGAATTGCAAACTCATGAGCAAACCTGAGAAAATATAGGTGTCACAAAGGGCTTGCAAATTAGTGCCTTACATCCAGCCAAGCTCATCTCCTGCTTCCCAGTCACATCAAATTGTGATCTTTGTCCTCCCAGTTTCCTACCTGCTGCAGCGACGCGTCTCCTGCGGCACCTTGGAGGAGGCCAAGCTTGGCAGCTGAAGAAGCCAGATGTCAGGGTCTACAAGGAAAGTTTTCAGCAGTGGCAGCTGCTTGTCAGATCAGTTCCCCCAAAGGCTTATGTTTGGCTCTGACAGTGTATCTGTTGGTGGCCATGGCTGGTCTTCCTAAAAGTCATATGTGGGATCAGCTCCCAGTGGGAAACTCAAGTTTCTTCTCCTGAAAGGCAGTCTCCACTGATTTGCAGCTCTGAGAAAATGTTCTTTCTTTTTTCTCATGTTCTCAGAAAGTTTATGTTCAGTTCATATAAAACTGAATTATTAAGAAAGGCAAGTTCCAATAACTTCTAAAGAAGAGAATGAAACCCCTTTTATTTGTATGATTTCAAATTATAATTTCCATAATACCAAATATATACATTCTTACCTACAAAAGTTTTTATCTTTGGATAGTAACTGGCTTTAAGATATTTATGATGGGTATTGATCTTCATTTGAAGAAGAGGAAACTAAGACAGATCCTTTGGAACTCAGGCAGTCCATAAGCACTTAGAAGGATCTTTGGTTATGAGATTACCTTGGAAACATAATGATCCAACGAGGCTTCAGAATGACATGTTAGAAAAGTCAGCATTTACCCACAGATTGAAAGTATTTGAGACAATCTCTGTCACAAAGTAAACAGAGACCTGTGCCATTAAATGAGGTTTCACCTTGAACTGTGAGTCAGACAAACACCATGTCTTGTCTTCAAGTACTCTTCCTCTTTTCCTCTCGACAGGTCTATTGGAAGATGGCATTTTTCTGCTGCTGGCTCTGCTCTTGCCACCTGGGCACTGGCTTGGTGGCTGGTCACAAACCTGGGATTTGGGATTTTGGCTGCTGTTGCCTGTAAAAGAAGGAGAGCACACTCACAAGGAGGGCACAGGGTGTTGATGAAACCCTTTACCCCAGTGGTGCTAAGGGCCCTGTAAATAGTCCCTTTGGTGGCTCGTAAGAACAAATGCCTTGGACTGAGAGGAACATTAATCCTGTTCTTGTTCTACCAGGGAAGGATGCCAGATCTTGCTCCTGATCGCTGTGGCTGTCTCTCCTGAAGAGAGCACTGTCACCAGCCTGAGCAGTTTCTGAGGATTTGGATGCTGCAGTGCACACCTGAGTGTCTAAGTCATTTGACTGTCAGTCATAACATCTCATCCTCTCAGAAACTTCTTTGGACAGTGAATGACATCAACAATATGTGATACATTTAATTTCAGATTTTAAATTTACAGTCTTTGAAGTTTATGAAGCATTCCTCTGTAAGATTTTCTGAGGATACAAGGCACAAAGCATACCCTGCTGAATTATCATTCTCTTAGGTCAGACTCTTCTTGTCCTGGAAACTTTCAGCTTCTCTTTCTGCTTCTCTCTGCCCTTGCCAGAATTTCTGGATTTTTTGTCAGATGCCACTGCTCACTGAAAACACCACTGCTGCTGAATGTGAGGCAGCATACAGGCTCTTAATAAGATCCTATAGGTCAAATTAAGATGCATGCAGATTACTAAAATTTAATCTGAATAATTTTTCTAGATTAAAGGAGGTTTCACAATTTCTGTGGTCACTTAAGGAGCCAATATCTGACACATGTGAGCAGCTGCTTCATTATTCAGTTCCCTGTTAGCATAACCCTGTGTACAATCAAAACCTCTCACATTTCAGCATCATTCTCCCACTGTCCCTACAGACAATGTTTTCCAGAGTAGCCTCAGCTGGGTTAGCTGTGATGATGTGAACTGTGCTGTGCAGCTCAAACCAGCTGATGGACACACCCCTTACACGAATTATTTTAACAGCAACTGTGAACAGCAGCTTAATAGATCACAGTGAAAGCTTTATGGGTGGTTATGGTAATGACATTAAAAGAGAGACACGGACTACAGAGAAGCCTTTTTGGCATGCAAAGAGGAATTTCAGAAGAGCATGGTGGCCTGCTCATGGTGACAATCACAGTGGCTGCAGGGTGTGAGCTGGGAGTTATGCTCTACTGCCAGTCCCCTGGCGTGGATGCCACATGAACCTCTGCTTTGACCCCAGGAAAGCAGCCATATACCATCAGCACTGCAAAAGCTGCAGCATCTCCTCCTGTCTCTCAGAGTGTCTCACTGCTGTTGGCATCTGGATGGGATTAGATGAGACTTACTGGCCCATAGTACATGGACACAGTTAAGGAATCCAGCTGATTCCTTTGTGTTTCCTTCAGTCCAAAGGGATGCTCACCCATGGTTTCTGTCCTACCTCCAAGGCAAATGAGCTGTATCACTGGTTAACAGCTCAGTTGTCTTTAAATCAGTGCAGCTTTCATCAGGACAGGTAATTAGGATTTCTCTTGTTATGTCAGGGCATCAAGGGAGAATTATACAGCTTTTCCAACCTGTGTTGCACATTCGCTACACCAAACTCTGGTGACGCCCTCAGAGATCCAGGCAGGGGCAGCCCCAGGCCAGGCAGTAGATGGCACCAATGTACAGCAGTTACAGCATGCACAGAAACAATTACAAGGGAAAAAAAAAAAAAATCACACTGCTTTGGCTGCTCACAGCCCTTCTGTTTGATCTTGGCTCAAAAACATCTTTTCTAATGATCATTTCTCCATAGCAAAACCCAGATCCCTGCACCCTCAGGTGTAAGCACAATTCAAGGCTCTCTGTGATCAGTTTTTCTCTCTTCTTCTTCAATTCACCATTCTAGAAAATCAATACAAGAATCAGGAAGCAGGATCTCCTCATCTCTGCTTTATGCCTGAAGCAGATCATTAACATCCTGTACCGCTGTCTTCCCAACTGCTACATCTGGTTCATAGTCAGGGTACCCATGCACAGCCCCAAATTTCAAGCTGACAACCATATTTGAATGTGGAGAGAACTTCTTTGGGAGGGGTGCTGCTGGTTCCCCTCCATCTCTGTAGTCTGGACCATAATCTGCCTCCCAGGAGCCATTGGTGAGTTTTCTCCAATGGAGATTTCTGGCTATCACAGGGTCCTTGGACATCAGCAGAACTGTCTCTTTCTTGCTCTTAGCCAGAAACCTGTTATAGTTTGTTTCACACCTTTGCTATTGCTCTTAAGTCTCTGACAGTCATTTTATTGCCTGTGATGTGGATCTCAATACAGGAGAAAGAGGCACGTATAAACCTTTAAAACCTTCATGTATGTCAACATGGTTGCCTGCAATTTTTGAGGTCTGTCATAATTCAATTGCTTTTTTAGTCCTGATTTCTTGGTGCACTGAGGATTGCCTCACACTTTGCTTGCCTGTACTCATAACTCCAATTTAGATCTGCAGCAGGATGAGGAACTCTTTGTTTTCATGGCTGTGCTTACAAAGGGGAACATAAGACAATAGAGTCCATGGCACTGCCTTAGATACCTCCCGAATAATTATGACAGTGCCATTTGGTGTCTTTACTCCCCTCCTCCCCTCCTGTAGTCACTCGAGGTTCAGATCCAGGCTGCCAAAGCTAGCTAAGCATCTCCCAACTTTGTAAAGCCCACATGAGGTAAACTGTTTGTACTTACAGAGGGGCTTCACCTGAGACCTGCAGGGTCACAGTTTCTCCAGAGACAGAAAGAGCAACACCTCCAGAGATGCAAGAAGCTATTCTGGCTACCATATATTTTAAAGTATCTCAAAGTGTTATTTCTATAGAACAGATAATTTTTCTGAAACTTTAAAATAGTGATTAAAAAAAAAAAAACCACAAGAAAACCTGGCAAGCTGTCACTGTCCTCCTACAGCTTTTAGCCAGCTCTTCTTTATGATAAACATATTATTGGCCCTATATAATTTTCATATTCCCAGCAATTGTTCAGTTTGGTCTGCCCCCTTCTCTCCTACTCTAATTCCACTCACAATGGAGTTTGTTTCAAGGAACTTGAAGTTTTAAGGTAAGTTTCAGCTATGGTGTTGTGTCCACCTGAGTTCATTAGAAGGTGAGGTCCCTTTGCTTAACTGAGTCAGAATAACCTTATTCTGAATAACATTAAGGTACTTGAGGGGAATCTCTTTGGTTCAGGAAGACAAATTATAAAAGACTTCAAGTCTCAGTGGCCTCTCCAATAGCTCTGAAGATCCTGTTCTTTGGGGATTACAGATGGTCCAGTAGGCACTACAGAGAAATTTAGGAGACAGAGCCTCTGTAGAAGCACTGATTTCTTTTCTGTCCTTGTCAGAATTGCTTAAATCTCTGCAGTCTCCTTTCCTCATCTCCCCTTCCTTTCCTCGCCAGGGTGCAGTTACGAGACTGGAAGTAAATAGTCAGATATTTGTTCTGTGTTAATAAAATCACATAAAGGTCCCTTCATACTCAGTTTTAAGGACAATAAAGTAAAACATTTGTGAAGAGTTATAATCCACTTTGTTCTGAAAGAACCTTGAAAGCCAAAGAAGGATTTCACATCAGCATGTAGTTTTACACCAACAGGCACATTTAGAACATTATGACTCATATAAGTATTTCTGGGTCAGAGGAAAAAGGGTTATTTACCTTTTGCTGAAGAGCTACAGTCCTTCAAGGGAGAGGAAAAAGCAAATTGGAACATTGTAGCTGGGTCATCAGGACCAGGTTTCTACAGTCCCTGTCACAGTATATGAAAGGCAAGTAAGTANACAAACCAGCTCTCAAGACCCAATTTAAACTTTCACACTGAAGATCTAAAGCTTCAAGACTGGACCATGCAAAATGACAAATGCAGGATAAATTAATGACACAGCCTGTTGGGGGTGGGGGGTGGTTCACTGTGACTCATGGGCATTTGTAGGTGAAACTGTGTGGGTGATCTCAGATTAGTAATGCTGATCACTGTTATTTGGCCACTTAATATAGGTGGATACAGTGGACAAGATTTGGAACATACAGTCCTTGGAAACAGACTGTGCACCATGCTGAAAAAAGGACAAAACTACAGGAAGCAAAGACAGGTGTTGGTACCTGCTGTAGAAATGCTCTTTCCTCAGCCCAAAACTGGTGGCTGATTTAAGCCTAGCCGTGTGAAGAAAACGCACCAAAAGATGCATTACAGCACCACACTGCTCTCATGTCTCTGAGCACTGTGTATCCCTGGGAAGTGTCCCCCTCTCCGAAACACTCAGGTGCCAAAACAAAACTTTGCCGTGCTGAGCTGGATCTGCTGCTGCCTGGGTGTAAGAGTGATGGTCCTCAGGGCTCTGTGTACCTTCTGTACACCAAGGAGCTCTGCTGCAGATCAGCAGAGAGCCAGCAATGCTAGCATTTCAAAGTAACAGTCAGAATACTCTGCTTTGGTGGGCACTGATGAAGTTACACTCCTTTCTAGATGCACAGCCTAGATTGTCAAGAGAATACTGTTCTGTGGTTGTTCAAGGTCAGAAAGGTACATATTTGAAGATATCTAGAGATTATATTTCTTGGTAATGCATGATATCCATTGAGTCATACGTGTGCAAGGGTCTACCCACCCCAGATAATTCCTCTTCACCATCCCCACCCAGCAGGCTTGAAGGGGCTACAATTTGTCTTTATGAGAGTTAGAAGTTGTTTGAATAGAGGATGCTAAAAGGCTTGAAAGATCACGTTGGGAAGGGAGCATCAGCCAGTTTAGCTTTGTCAGAGGAGGAGGATGAAATAAAGGCAGGCAACTGCTATTCTGGCTCCTGCATATGCTCAGTAGCTAGACCTAGTTAGAAAAATCTACTCTGACGTTCAAGGCAATACATTCTATTTGTCAGCTGATTGGTTTGATGAGGACAGTCAAATCTGCCAGCAACAGATACAGTGCAGTGAGTAACATCCTCCACAGCACAGCAGTGCCATGGCAGTTCCTAGAGAACATGGGACTTATGGTGTTCTACCAACATGGAAAGAATTCCTAAATCAGGGTCTGTGATTGTGATAATTCTGTCACTAAGGCATGCTGGGGGATGGTGAGAGATAGATGAATATCTAGAGATGCTCTCCATAAGATTAAAAGAATAAAGCAGAGCACTACAGATCATCCCAGCATTACTGGGAAACCTAGTGTGCTTGCTCTGTACCACCACAGTAAGATCTCCTTAGGAAAATACAACACCCATGTCCTAAAGATGACACCACATCAACATCCAGATTTGCAGGAAAGCAGCCAGGGAATGTTGGATCAAACTTGTCTATGTACCCAGCACTAAATTGTCAGCTGTAATTGATACTGAAGTTAGAAATTGAGCCTCTTAACAAAGCAGTAGAGCACTGAGTTCCCACCTGTTTTGGTTCCCTAACAAACACCATCTCTATCAAGTCACATTAAAGAAGAAGTTCATGTGGAAGCAACATATTTAGCATATATGAGGTAAGACTTACCATTCAGTCAAGAGTCCTGGATCAAGCACGTGGTGCATGGACTAAATTAGAACACAGGAATGGTTATAAGATCAGAGGTTAAAACAGATCTGTGCAGTATTCAACTGTGAGACTTGCCATTCACATTTCTACATATCCCTGTAGCAGTCCACTGTCAGAGATGCTGTTTACTCCATTTGACACATTTTAAGCTATTTTATTTCATGCAACAGTCCTTCTCCAACCATTATTCAGTTCTCACAAAAGCATTATAAATAATTTTTAGACATCCAGGTAGCCTGTATGTATTGGCTTTCCCTTATGCACATGCTTGCTGACCTCTTCAAAGAACCCCAATAAATTGTGATGCCTGAGCAAAAAAGGTTCATTTATGTTCCCTCCCATGCACTTCTCTGTCTATCAGACACTGGCCAGTTGCTTTAACCCGATGTGTCTGAAGCAATGCCTACATTTATTCTTGATGCCCTCTGATAATGGTTGTTAGGATGTTGAATCAAAGCACTCTGTGGTCACTGTTACAGAACAACTCTTTGACTACTCCATGATCTATTTCTTCAGCCATACCTCCAAGATATTTAAATTCCCAATAAATTTGCAGATGGTACTTTTTTCACTTCCTTTTCTGAAGCAAATAAGATACTTATACTCATCAGTTGTGGGCAGACAACTTGACATAAAAGGCAGGGTTCAAAGCCTGAAATTTTCTGCATTCTAATTGCCAAATTGAAACAAAAATAAAAGATCTTATCTGAGATAAATTACTGTTACATAATTAACACTACTTACATGAAAATATGTTATGTTCTAAAAATGCTAGAGGGTGAAAAAAATACAACAACAATGATAAGATGAAGGAAAAAAACCAGTGTACTCCAATTTTCAGGCACGAGTGGGAAGGAACTGCAGAATGCTGGGACAAAGATGTGTAGGACAAATATATCGCCTGCTTGTGTACTGTTACCAAAATACTCACTGAAACACATGGGGCATAAACAACCCTATTTAGAATACAAGATTGCACACATAGTTAAAAAGCTGGGAAAATAACTTGAAAACCTAATGAGCATCAAATGGATACTGTGGAGGAAAATGCCAGAGAAATGGCAGGTGTGAAGGCTACGTAAGATCATCTTCGATGAACAAGTCAAGAGGGTTATGAGTACTTAAGATTTGTATCACTTCTTCAGATTATAGATGATAGCTCTTAACAGGAGGATGCTACTGACGAATTACATTGTCAAAATATTGTTGTTATATAGGCATGAAGGGTAAAATATGTTTAAACACACAGTTTTGGATATAGTGAGATATCTGTTCAGCTCAAAGGAAAAGATGCAGATATTGCTTAAAAAGTAAGCTCCTTTCTGCAATCAGAAATGTGCATGCTGGGATAAAATCATTCATGTGAGCCGTGGGCATGACACTTCCAGAAAGATACAGAGCATGAAGAGAACAAGCATGAGAGGTCATGGATTTATAGACCTCTGACCAAGAAAGTAATGTTGACATTACTGTATTTGGAAGAGGCTGGGATACATAATGGTCTGCAAACATGCAAAAGATTGCTTTGCAGAGTGAAGTCAACATTTGTGTTTAACTGTTTTAAAATTGTGACAAAGATTAGATTGATATCAGGAAAAACTTACTAACTGTGGGGGTAGGGAAGCTGTAAGATCACCTGAGATGACTGAGGAATCTCCACAATGGGAGCTTCCCTGCAAGCATGTTAAACAAACACCTGCTGCGGGAAACTCAGGTGTGGTGGATCCTGTTCTGTACCAGTGGACCCCTTTTAAGTCCCTCCAGCCCCATCAGTGTTCTCTGTATATCTATGAAGTTATGTACAAGGTTAGGTGTTTATGAAAAGATGAAAATGACTTAGCTCACCAAATTTTTTCTAACTGAAATCTGTATGTTATAAATATGGATTTTTCAAAAAGGTAAGAATTTAAAAACAGACATTCCAGTGAAAATTATTATTTTTAAACCAAATACTAAACCCCTCATCAAAATATTTCAAATGAAAACAAATATTCTGATTGAAAAAAAAAATAAAAGCTCCAATTTAGGATTGTTTCCCTGGTAACCAGGAACACTGTCATTCTGTGGACTTGCTCTTCCCATTCTCCCCTGTGTGCCAGGCTTCCAGCTTGCCCAGAACTCCTGTGGCTGGGACTCCTGTTAGGGTTGCTCCCCCCTCTCCCAAAGGGTGGATCATGAAACATTATGGTATGTGCAGATCAAGGTGGATGCACAGCTGGAAGAGAACAGGATCAAGAGCAACAACACAGTTTCAGTGAAGTCGCCTAGCAAAATATGTAAGAAGAAATAGGTTTAGTATCACTTTTTATTCAATTAACCTCTTTGGGTTTTTAGGGAACAAATACCTGTCTCTTGTCCCCTACAGAAAATTCGAGGACAAATAGGCAATTTCTGAGAAGCTCCAGATGGCAACTTCATATTTCTAATACATCACAAGGAATTATCTGATTCTGGGGTTTTTTTACTTCTTTGGTTTTCCCTCAGATGAAGAGACAGCATTCATTGCAGCCACTGGAAGTGTCAACATTGCCCTTCCTCTGCCAGGCTGTGTTCAGGGGCTCAGCACTGGGCTCAAAACATGAGAAAACAAACCACCTATAAAACAGACATCCCTTCATCCCAAATCAATGGGAAGTCTATCACCCTTTATTAATAATGTCTCTTCCAGGTGAATGATCTTGTGGGACAATTTCCCTGTCCTGTGCTCACATTTCAGAGGGGTGCTCTAAAAGGAGCAGCTGGTTGACTTTATGGAATAGACCAGCAATTCCAGCAGAATCCAAAGGGGTATTTTGGGTGATACACTTCAATAACAATTTCACAGAGTGCTCAGGTGAGTGGCAGTGCCCCACCTAAATATTTGACCTGAAGTTGCTCACTGAGCAGGCTCTCCAGGCTGACTTCTTTGATGGATCAATTTGGAATGTGTTAATGGCATTACTCAGCACAATAAATAAAATGCGACTCACCTTAACGTTTCTTGGAAGGAGTCATGGAGTTTATGACACCCAGTGGGAACAGCAAGAGAGGGTCATCTGGAAGGAACAGGGAAACATGCAGAGTGCTCACAAGGGAAATTTCGAGAAACAGATGGAGAAAATATCAGAATTCTCAGTAGCCCCCAAGGAACAGATGAAAAACTTTTGGGTCAATAAGCCAGAGAGTGAAAGGCTCAGGAACAAGGTTTTTGGTCAAATTATCTAGTCTACATACCAGGAAATGCTAATAATCCACTAGCTCCTCCAGTCTTCATGGGTGCAAAATGTTGAAAAACTTCTGAGGTGAAGCAGTAGGGAAGGTATTTCCCATGCTATCTATGGGAAATAAAATTTTTTGTTAAGTGGAAAGGAAGGCTTTTTATTCTCTAAAGAACCTTATAAGGAATCTGAATTTTCCTTTTTTTGATGATAAAGTCAATAGGGGAGGGAATTTTCTAACCTGATCATCAGATCTGTTACTGAAGGCTCAATTGGTGCAGAAACACAACACAATAACAATTTTAGATGGAAGTACCATTTGTAGCTGTTAAATTACCCAAAGGATCTTTCACATGAATGCTCCGGACTGAATAGCATGTGCATACACATTCCAGTCATGGATCCAAAACAAATTAGGAAGCTAATACACACCCTCCACTGGGACTTAATTGACCATTAGTTTCCTAGGTTCTGAAAAATCATGTCATTATATGTAACTTATTTCAACATTGCTTTTTACCCCCATAGGATTCTAGAGCTACATACATTTTAAAAAAATGCATCCTCTACCACAAAAACACCTACCTTTTGAGGGTGAAAGCTTCTGCCCAGCAACACTTCACAACTGGTGTGGCCATTTTTACTGAGGAACTGAAAGATACCATATCTCAGTACAATTACATGGAAGAATGTAGGTCAGACAAACATAATTACCAATTACAGAGTTTAGACGAAGATGTGTCAGTAACAAGCTCACTGCTGGGAAACAGTATAGCTAGTTCTTAATAATAAATTTCCTTTAGACATCAGCCTCTCCCCAAAGATTCACACCAATAAAATGTAGCAGAAATATAACAAAATCCCTTCAAACGTCTGAAGGGAGCTTATCTTTCGTGAAGAAAAACAAAAAGAAGCAGATAAAAATTGAAAGTAATTATAATTTCAGGGCTAACTGTAGCCATTCCAAAACTAGACCTTTCATGAGCAAGTTCTTGGGATTTTAGCAGTGCAGACAGTTGCACAACAGGCAGCCCAGCTTTGTGTTTCAGACAAGCAACAACCCCCTAGGAGTGTGGCACCTCTAGTAACACCGAACTGGAGGCTCGGTTCAATACTGAGTTGGAAAGTGCCAGTCCTGGACTCAAGTGTAACTTCTGCAGAAATAACCCAAAATATTCTTGGCAGATCATCTTTACTTGCATATCCTTTGGTCTTCTGAAGCTGGTCAGCTATGCTGTGGGGTAAGATCGAATTTGAAGGTGATAAACCTAAGGAAGAGCTAAGCCTTGTTGTTTGTTTGTGAGCTCTTAACCTCCCTGTAAGCAGGGCTCTGTTTAAAACACGAGTCGGCAACATATTCTTGGCTGGTTTCCTTTGAGCAGGCAACTCACCACCTCCTGCATTCTGATGGGTGGGGAGCCAGCCCGAGCCACCCGTTAGCTGCAAAGAGCACCCCTGGTTTTATGGCTCCGTGTGTTCCTCAAGAAACAGTTAATCATGTGGCTCTCCAAGCCTGAAGATTTTGCAACTGTCACAAGGCTGCACCAGACAGGTACCTCGGTCAGGTATTTGGACTTTCTTTAAACTCCATAAAAATAACAAACAAAAGGGTTGACCTTGTACTGTACGTGCATGAACGCAGGATTTAAACAGATGCAGAAAAGATCAAGAATTTCAAATAGGCCCAGGAGAATGCCATTCTGCAGGAGTATATTAGGGTTCAGTGTAAAATCTCACCGCAGAAAAAGAAATTAAATGAAATAAAAAATAAGTGTAAACCCCAAGAGTACTAGTAAAGATGTTGAACACTCTACTCCAGTTCCTGTTTTCTGACACTAATCACACATACAAAAACGTGTGTCCATTTCACAGAGCAAATGACAATGCCCTCCTAATTCCAGCAGCTGTATCTCAATCCTCATTTGAAAGACATTACAGAAATGTAAAACATAGCAATCAGCGATACAGACAGTCAACCCCTGCACATGTGTCTAAGAAGGATGGCACCATAAATAATTGGATTATTTTGGTTTTTATCATGTATCTTTCATTAAGCATCTGTAACTCTCAGTGACTTCCAGATCTATGTTCATGGCTAGGACAATACCAACGTGGAAGAAACTAAGGGCAGTATTTTAGGTAGGTAGAAGGCAGATATTGAAACAAATTTACAGGTATGACACCGTTGCACCTTATAAACAGCCATAGGTAGTACAATGTTTATATATCATCAAGAGATTGGATTTTATTCTAAATAAGGAAAAATATCCAAGTGACAGAGACTTTACATGTCCACGAGATGCATTTCTAAAAAAGACATGCCGTGTTTCAAGTATGAGTTATAGGACCAGATGCTGGAATCTGGGTGAAGAATTATAGGCTGCATTTATAGGAGGTCAGGTCGGGTAACCACAATGGCCTGAAAAATATATTAATCTCATTTGAAAGATGGAATGGAATGTGATCTTCAGGTTAATATAAATACACCATCTGCAGCAGTGAGCCCTGAGGAAGGCAGAATATGGAGCAATTTAGGCAGAGAGGAATGAACCGAATGTGAGATAAGGCCAAAGTGAAAAGCAAAGCCTGATGTCTGTTATCCTCCGGAGAAGGTGAAGTTCAGGCTTGAATCCAGTGCACGATTCCCAGACCTGACCCATGTTTCTGGAGAAATCCTAACAATCTCGTTTATCCTGGGTGCAGTGCAGTTCATCCAAAAGAGAGTGTGGAAGTGATAGGATGACAACCTGCCCTCACGCATTTACATCAGGAAAAGATACTGCATGCAACATGAACTACTGATTTTGCAACTCATTCTGATTAACAGATAATGTAGCAGTCCTACAGCTGGCAAGTGACATTATCGTAAGAGCTGGTAATTAAAAGTGGACAAAATTAAGACAATTGTAGCTGGTGCTTCCCAATGGCTAATATCCTCCAGCTGAGGAAAATTATGAGAAAACAGTGAGTGGGAGGAAGAAATCAGAGAGGAAAACATGAATGGAAATCAGAAGTTCTTTCAGAATAGTCAGTCCATCAGCATCATCAAGGACAGACTGGCTAAGGCTCAACTACTCCAGTGGTAAACTGAAAGTGTTTCAAATTTTCAACAAATGGGGAAAATACAGCAACTGTCTGAAGTGAAGAGAAACTGATACTGGAAAATGAAGAGAATGTGAAAAACTGGCCCATGGCAATGCTGAGCAGGATATTTCGAGGAGTGTTTGAATTGCATACAGTAAAATTGCGAAAAACAATACGAAAAGCCAGACTTGTTCAATAAATAAATGTTTCCGTTTGGTATTTTGAAAAGTAATATCTTGATGGTGTTTATATGAGACCAAGGTTGAATAAGTACTTTCCAGCCCATTAGGAAATAAGCAGGATGTTAAACATCATCCAGTAGAGATAAACATTTTTAAATCAGGAGTCCTGGATAAATAACACCCAGGGGTCCTAAAATATTTGACAGAGGAGAACTCTGGCTTGCTAATTTTTAATAAATTTTAATATCAGAGGGATTCCAGGTGACTGGAAGCAGGGTAGTAACCTGGGGGAAAAAACCCCAGAAAGCAGGAGATAAAGAGAGAGAAAAGGGGAGAGAGGGAGAACACGAAACCAAGTGCAATTACAGGGGAGTTATTGAGCAGCTAACCTCACATCAATCCCAGGTAAAAAAAGTGGAAAAACTGAGACAGGACTGAACTGCTAAAACATGAAAGAACAAGATTTTAATTACTGCCAGTCAACGTGGGTTTATGGAAAATAGCTCAAATAAAACTGGTTTCATGTTCTGCCTACAAAAAAAAAAAAAAAAAAGCCAACTCTACAGATGTAGCAGGCTTTCTCGAGGTTTTAGACTTAGTGCATGACATACTTACTAGCTAAACACTATATAACATGAAGAAAATTTATGTTAAATGGCTAAGACGTGGCTATTTAGCATAACTCAAAACCCAGCTGCGTCAATTAGATCATCATCAAATGAGGATTCTTTACTGGCTTTCCACAGGGCTTTGAAGTATACTCGGTGCTATTCAGCGTTTTCACGGATGCTCTGCAAGGGAATATAAAGTCAGCACTGATAGACAGATGGCTGACACAAATATTAGCAGCCTGGTAAATAACCACGATGAGAAAGTACTAATGCTGAGAGTATTCTGGGTCACTTGTTAAAGGGACCCCATTTGAATGAAATGCAGTCAGGACAAAGGTGATCTATAAGACAGAGAGCAAAATAAACCTGATAGGACCCTGGATCCTGGAAAGCTGTGAGAATGGTTTGGGAATCACAGTGGGCAAGTAACACAGCATGAAAATACAAATTCCAGAAAGACTATAAAAAATGACAAGTTGTTCCCATGATCCATATACCCACAAAAAAGGGAGCAGTGAGTAGTAATGTGTTTTAATCTCCTCATAGTACAACATCTCACAGAAACCTGGTCCAGTTTTTACCAACCTCTATAAACAACTGAAATGGCAAGGAAGAACAAGTGTTAGACTGACCTGATGAATGAAGGAGACACTTGACCATGAGAGATTTAAAGACCCATCCACTGAGTTCATTGTGAAGAAAAAGATGAGTGATGTCTTGATTACACTGTGTAGTTACTTCCAGACAAGAATGCACCGGATACTAAAGGGTTCTTACATCTGGCAGAGAAAAGCATAATGAGAACCGGTAACTGGAAGTTGAAATCAGAAATTCAAAACGGTCACAATTTTTCAAACAGTGACAGCGATTAACCACTGCGACAAACTTCTAAAGGAAATGATTGATTATCCATTTCCTGATGCATTCATATCAAAATTAGATGCTTTTCCAGAAAATATATTTTAGCCAAAATAAAAGCTATGCTTAATTCAAAGTATTGGGTAACAGCATGAAATATAAAAGTCTATGACATGTGGGAAAGAAAATGTGATGACTGCATGGTCTTCTCTGAGTGCAGAATTGCTGAATGTCTGCAAGAAAGTTACCTCTAATCTGGTAGAGCAATGCAATCTAGTACAGGAAAAGATTTTTAAGCCAAACTTGAAAGTGAGCTTAAAATTAATAATAAAGTGACTGTAATTAACCACTGGACATGCTGATAGTACTACAACTCCAACAACTGTACATCTAGGATGGATTTTTAAAAATAAATTTTTAAAACTGAAAAAAACCCTGAAAAACATCCTGCATGCAAGACAGAGAAAAAATTGTTTCTAGTTGTAAGCATTGAAGACTAATTTTCTGGGGAATTTGTGGAATCACTGAAGTTTTTAAGACTTCTTTACACAAACACTTTCAGTTTTGTTGAGAAAAGGGGGCTAAGGAGCAACCTCATAGCTCTGTACAGCTTCCTGAGGAAGGGAAGCAGAGAGAGAGGTGCTGATCCCTCTTCCCTGAGATTCGGTGGTAGGAAACATGGGAATGCTTCAAAAGTCTTCCAAGAGGAGGTTTGGATAGGACATCATGAAGCAATTCTTTGCCAAGAGGGAGGTCAAACACTGGAGCAGGCTTCCTAGAGAAGTGGTTGATGCCCCAAGCCTGTCAGTGTTTAAGGGGTATTTGGACAATATCCTTAACAGGCTTTAATTTTTGGCCACAGAATCACAGAATGTTCTGAGTTGGGAGGTGATGAAGACCCACAAGGATCAGCTCCAGACTGGTCAGGAGAATGGACTAGATGATCACTGTAGGTCCCTTTCAACTGGAATAGTCTATTCTATCCCACTGATCCTGCTTAGCGAGGGATAGGACCACATAACCTCCTGAGGTTCCACCTATTGCTATCATTTCTCTACTATGATTCAAGTAAAAGTATGGTTGTGGTGCTAAAAGCAGTGGGGATTGGTAGGACCTCTGTTATGCAGTAAGTCCAACAGAATGAAAACTGGAACGTAACATTACGTGATGTTACAAAACTTCTGTAGCTCAGTTACTCTAGAAAGTACATCTGCCTGCTTTTCATTATCCCAGTGTCTGAGAGAGATCAGAAATGGAGGTTATCTAATACCTATCTCAGTACTTACCTGCCCTGAAGCCCTGTAGCAGTTCAAGTGCTTTTTGAGAAATGGTATTTTTCAGGTCATCTGAGGCCAAATTGGATTATAGTGAACTTGAAAATTCAAAGCACCATGCAAAGGTGGCAGGGGCTAGCGTGTCCTCCCCAGCAGGGACACATCTGAGTCAAGATGATTCACAACCAACCCTGTACAAATAACTAATTTTTCAGTTTGCCAGGTGAACTTGAAGGGAGAGAAAACATTCACACTGCCCTGAAGTTCACATCTGTTTGTTGATGAAAAGAACTATGGAAAAAAAAAGTTATTTTCATCAGTCCAACTAAACTGTTTTGTTTGATTTGAAATTGTTTTGTCTCTGTGGTCTGTTGCATATAAACATAAATTTATGGAAAATTTTCTTCAAAAGTCCACCCATAACAGAATTTTTGAGTGGTGAACAAATGATTCACCTCCCAAAATTTTTGTGGCTTTGTTCAGACCTTTCTATGCATTTCAGCTTTAACAGCTACACTGATGGATCCAGATAGTATCAAAATGGATCAGAGAGTCACAACCCTTCAAAAACTGGCCAGAAACAACCTGAAATGGAAAAATCCAGAGAAACTTAGTGAAAGGAATTAATCTCTGGAAATTTCCCTAAAAGACAACATTCAGGGGAGAGAGCTTTGTGTAGCCAGACCTTTTCCTTAAAACTACTGGACATGAATAAAAGAAAATGGGAAGTCCTGCATCTTTCTCTTGTCTCTGATCCTTTCCATGTAGCAGAAATGATGTGGTTTTCTGTCCCCCCTCCAACGCTGCAGCGACACAGCCACGAGCACCACAAAGAATT
Organism: Rhipidura dahli; assembly: GCA_013399225.1. Taxonomy (NCBI): domain Eukaryota; kingdom Metazoa; phylum Chordata; class Aves; order Passeriformes; family Rhipiduridae; genus Rhipidura; species Rhipidura dahli. The sequence goes on from VXAC01000790.1 coordinate 2,311,936, forward strand.
GCCCACCTTTCTCCAACTCCACACAGAAAGCCTGGTACCCAGAGGGAGCTGAGTTCCTCAACTTCACATGGAAATCACTCAGCCAAAACACATCATAGAAAAGGTATTATTTTTAAAAGAAACAAATTATATCATTAGTGCTGCAAGACGTGCTTTTCAAACGCACACTGAAGCAAGATAACACCCTCTTGAGCACCTACTTCAGCTCAGCTTGGGATATGGCTGTGCAGAAAGAGTGCTCCCAACAGTGTGGACAGCCACGTGGGACTTGATTGAAAGTTCAACACCTTCCCAGGAAATACAAACAGCTCTGAAAATGCAGCACAATCACAGCTGGCTGATACTTACGTATATATATAAAGCTGTTTCCAAATTATTAGAAAATTCAGAAGACTCAACCTCTCCAACAGGCATATGTTAGGCATGATAAGGGAACAGATACTTAACTAAACAGTCAGAAACTCCTCATCAGTTCTTTTTCTGTGATTAAAATATCTCAGTCTGTGATTTTTTTTTCAGAAACATGTTGATACCCAGAAAATTTACATCAAGAGCAGAACACGGTTTTGAGTCCACAGACAGGAAGATCTTACACTTACTTCAAAATATGGTAACCAAAAGGCCTGAAAAACCTTGTATGTATTTTTCTGGTTTTGTGAATGATAATCATTTTACAACATGCAATACGTTAATGCAGATATGAAGAGAGACTGATAGATTTAAGATGCCCACTTTTATCCAGCTCTGTTTTAGTTTGTGTTCAACCATATTCAAACTGTGCTCCATACAAAAGGCTGAAGGGTTTAAGTGTGAAACAATTCCATACAGTAGCTATTTTGACTTATTAGACATTGATTTACTGCTTCAATGGTGGGCAACCATTGCAATAGTTAAGACTGCACTGGTCTGTGCTCCCGACGGTGCCGCAGACCGTAGGAGCCTGGGCACTGCCCAACAGCCCTGTCCCTCCATGGAGTGCAGAGCCCAGGGGCTGTCTTTTGTTCAAGTGCAGGATGGAAGCATTGCACCCACTGCCAATCTTTACTCTTGAGGAGAAATTTTGGATTTGCAGCTATCCCCTAGAATAAAGCCCTAATATTTGGTCAAGGATTATGTAATCTTATCTACCTTCTTTAAATTATTTGCACTACATTATTCTTCGGTTGGCTAAATATCACACCAGCTTAAAAAAGAAATATAGAAATATTTCCTAAGGCAGTGTACTGCCATGATGAAGGGCATTAGATCATACACCTAATACACTCTAAATTTTGCTTTCCGCTTGACCGGCATTGACCAGACCCAACTTCGGTTCTGTTTCACAGAGTTCAATTAGATTTACAATGTCAAGAAGTAAAAAATAAAAATAAAAATTATAACACCTCCTTTTCGTGCCATGAAAACAGACCAACTTTGCCATATATGCCAGCTGCAAATCCCCTGGAAAATGAAGGTGCCATTTTTCCAGCCTACTGCTTCCAGAGCCACATTTGAGGGCTGCACCAGGAGGGGGCAGGAGAAAGCCGTCCGTGCCTTCCCACCGAGGGAAACCCTGGCAAAACCGATTGAAAACTTCCCCAAGCTCCAAGTTAGCTTCTGTGCTCCTGGCACCATCCCTCTGTTACACACATCAAATGATATGTGCAGAGCACTGCGAGTGTGGATTATTTGCAGGCAGAGATCCTGCAAATCCGGGTTTGTAATGCATCCCACGGTGTGATGGCCAGGCTCCCTGACAGCCTCCAGCCTGCTCCAACTTCGCTTCCTCCCCACTTAGTAGGAATTTTGACACTGAGATAAATGAGTTTTGGCTAATTTTCTCTTACAGCCCTTTGACGTAAAGACCCTCTCAGCCTCAGCATTTGTGCAGCGCCTCTAAAGAGCCTCCCCATGCTCTGTGCAGCAATGAACAACAACAACAGTGCAGTAGATGAGACTGGACATATGTTGTATAGAAGGCAGGGCAGATCCGTGCTGATAAAGGCACCTAGTGGTTGTCTGAATAGAGCAGCCCTGCCACACCTCAGAGTCACTTGTCACGTTCAAGGTGGCTGAGCAGGTCCCAAAAGGTGCAGGGTACAGGCTGTATCTGGGTAAGTCTCAGTTTTCTGAGAAAACTACTTCAGACACCTATCTTTGCAGGGGGGACTGAGAACTGGATGGTGGGGAAGACTCTTACACGTTTCAAAACTTCCAGCTTCTGGGAGGGTCAGGGAAAAAAAAGTAAAAAACCCTAGTCTTCTCTTGTGGTATTTGGAATTTCTGCTTTCAATCATAGCCAGAAACCAGAGATGTGAAGCCATATGAGAATTAAATATGTAAGGGGGAAAAAAAAAATCAACCAACCTTTGCTGAACAACAAAGAAGACTTGGCTCATGTTGGTTTCCAACTATGGGTGAAGGTTCAAGTCACTTACTTCAAAAATACATTACTCATGAATGAGCTTTATTAAGAAACCTTGTGCTCCTATAACTCTTTCCATGTGAGGTTTTCAAGTACTTTATGGAATTAAGCAAAACAACCCTGGGAGGTAGATTAGTTCTAACATCCCCACATTACAGATGGGAAAACTGAACACTAAGCACATTTGTAGGAGAGCCAGAAATAATATTACCTAACTCTCATGCACTGCTTTTCAGCAGTAGATCTCACATCTTTACAATGGAAGAACCATTATCCTTATTTTATAAAAAGGCATAGTGACTTGCTTGTCCTGGCCAATAGCTGAGCTGAGTGAGAGGAGCCAGTTCTTCCCGGTCCCAAGGCCTGATTTTACTAACTAAATGACCAAACCACACTCTCTTTAATATTAAGCAATTATGCAAACACACATTATAAATAAAATAAAATAAAAAAAAAAGTTTTCTAATACTGAGGATTTTCTCGACTGACTGTATCTCATATCCCACTGATGCACTGCACCTTTGCTTTGCTAGTGAACATGGGAAAATAAGCAAATTCAATCTTTTCACATTAATCATGTGGTATTACCTGACCACAGACGGCATCAGCAGAAAAATTTAACATCAAAGAAGACTGTTCTATGGTCCTTTTGATGTTGCAAACCTGAACACAGAGGAGATAGTTCAAGTTTTCACAGAAGTAATGACACATGAACATGGAAGGGGTCATGATGTTGCTGTTTAAAAAAAACCAGCAACCCTCTCCCCCCAGATAAAATGTTCATTTTTACAGCCTTTTCCCTTCTTTTGGGAAAAGCAACTTCTCAAGCTCCTTTAGTCTGAACTGTCTTGCTTTTTACCCAAATGCCTTTTGGCAAGATCTCTTGTCCCAGAGCAAGTCCTCAGTGAGCTGGACACTCAAAAAACAAAACAGGAAGGTGGTGCTGTCCCCAGAGAGATTTCCATCTAGACCCACTGAAGACATTGTTCCACCCCAAGAAATCCCCTGTGTTTCCTCTGTGCAATCCCGTTATTTTGGGCCCAGAAATAACAGTCTAAAGGGAGGCAGGTTAGAGGTTTTTGAACTAGCAAGTGAAACAACAAAGCTCATACACAGTTCTGGAAGGAAAAATTAGGACCAAGAAACTTGTAAAGGCAAGTTGAAGTTGCTGCTTTCAAGGACTTTCTGAGCTAGAAGACTGATGGGTCAGAGGACACTACCCTGGTCCAGCTGTAATTGGGATGCACACTGATGTTTGTCTGCAGAAAAATGAATCTACAACAACCGCATTAATGTATTCTAATTATATAAATGATAAATATTAAGAACATTGCACATAAATTATAAATATCACCATATAAAGAGATTTCATGAGTCCTCAAATTGGGCTGAACTTAAGCCAATCTTTAAAATGGTTTTGGTAGAGTCACCTGTGGACTGAGCTTCCTTCTTTAATTCAGTTAATCAAACATCTTTCCCAAGGGCTAAGCCAAATTAAAGCCAATATTACACTAAAAGGAAGGATACAGCGTTATTTACACAACTTAAAATTAAATTTAAACAGCAACAGAAACAAATCCCCACTTCTATTTTATGCAATTTTTCACTTCTTTAAGATCAGCTCTTAGCAGAGGCAGGCAACAGAGTCAATTTCTTTTACTCTTTGCTGTGCCCCAGCTCTCATGTTTATATCTGATGAGTCACTTCTTGCTTGGGACATGTCTTTGCCACCTGCGAAATAGTCACACTGGGGCCCAGTGCTGGGTGGGGATTTTGAGCATTTTTTTTCCACTTGCAGAGTCCTTTGAGATCACTGGAAGGAAATTCTATAAACCTGTGCTGCTACTCCTCTGAATTACAGAGAAGAGATTCCATTTGAGTGATGTAGACATTATTACTGTTGCTGTTTGTCTGCAGAAAGCGACCTTTTACTGTGCTGAAAAGAGCCAGACACCAGGAACTGGTGAGGATGACACAGTGGATGTCCTCCACTCTGTTGTGAAGTCTAATAAACCTTGAGGACTCTGTGTGTTCCTGACTCTGTGGGCAGACAGAAAGCAATTATTCCTTTTCCACTTGTGCTAATTTAAGGAGAAAGGTCATTTTGAACAGCTAAGATAGTTTCTGTAATAATATTTTACTTATTTAACCAAGCCTCAGTTTTAACAGATTTATGTCTTAATGTCAACACTAACCATCCATCCAAGGACCAGAAAAATGCTTTTGTGTCAAAGTGCTATTACTCTTCCTCAAGTACAGATGTGGAAATGGAAAAAGAGAGGTATTTAAAGATTCTTCTCTGACATGGGAGCAGCACTGAGATCTCCAATTTTCGTGTGCTCTTCCATGGTCCCTGCACTGTATTTATGCCCAGACTTAAGCTCCCTAAGCCAGTGCCAGCTCAGAATGACTCCTGGGCCAGTGCCATGCTATACCACAGCTAGGGACCCATGCTGACATTTCTACCACACTGAGGATGGAAAAACTGTCTCAGGGGCTCAGCCTGAACCTCCATGTTGCACAGCATAGGTGCACACCTTTTCCCTGAACAGCCCTGTTCCCTACAGTGCAGGGAAATGTGTTCATTGATTAGCTGTCTCCAGTGTGGAAAGCTGTGCTCCCCTTTGCCTCTAAAACACCTAGCTCTGGTGTGGCCAGTAGGCAGAGACTAAGCACAGGGTGGAAAATGCTGCAGCTCTCAGCAGTGTTAGTTTCCCAGGGTTTGACTGAAACACTTGTTCAAACTCTCAGGGTTAAGCCCATTCTTACACAAAAGTTCAGTGGAAAAGCCTGTAAAGAAAACGGGACAGGGAAGTTTGTCTTCCTCTGTGCAGTAGGCTAGGGCTGCCTGCTGGGATCATCAAGGAGCTTTATCCAATATTTTATACTCTTGCAAGGGTCTAGACTGTTGCTAAAGCTCTCTATCACTCTTGGTTTTTTCCTTTGATTTTCCTTTCTTTTTAGTTGAGGTTTTTGGGGTTTTGCTGTGAGGTTGCGATGACGCAGTGGAGCTGGGGGAAGCATGGCCTGCAGCCTGTGGGTTTCTAGAGGTTGGATAACCCAGAAACTGGATACCATGACCCAGATGGTCCTTTCCAGCCCTACATTCTTAGGCTTACAGTCACTGATAGCTGCAGGACACTCTCAAAACTAAAATATGGTCCCTTTTTATACTGACCAAAATGCAACCATGAAAGAAATCTCTCTTGTTTAGTCATCTGGACTGCTGCCGGAGAAAAAATGAACAAGAGGTTTCCTTTAGGTCCACTGAGCAGAACCTTGCATTGTTCACATCCCTGAAGGTGATATGCTCTCATCTAACTAGAGCATCTGCTCATTTATTGTCCCCAGGAGTCATCACCTGGAATGGGAAACATCAGGGTTTTGCTTGAGCGTTCAGCATTATGTTGTTGGCAAATCTTCACCGTAACATTTTTTCTTATCTAATGATAATTTGATGTATGAGAAACCTGCCGAGTGAAAGCATGACTATTATGTGAGCAAACAATACAGCAGTATGTCCAGTATTATCTGTGAAATGTATTTCAATACCTGTGTGATTAATAATGGATTTGGAAGCCCAGTGAAGTACAAATAATCCAAAACAATATGCAAACTTCTGTGAAGGAAGGGGATTAATACAAGAATCAAATGAAGCCCTGGAAAATACAGTACTCAAAATAAATTATCCAAAATGCTGGATCTTCCCTCAATGTAATTAAATAATAACATAAAACTCACAGATCAACAGCCCAGTGGTTTTCTCCAGTAAATATAAAACAAAGAAACTCAGCAGCAGTCGAGCTGCTTTTTAATTATACCAACCACTTCAATCAAAAAACCCTATGAGGGTTAAGGAAAAATTGCTGCTAAGGCTGGGCAGGCTTGCTCGGTTGCACAGCATTCCAGGGAGGGAATTTGGAAGCAGAGGGAGCAACTCTGTTCTACACATTTGGTCCTTTTAACATGCACACAGAGAAAGAACTGTCTGTAAAAGTGGGCATCACGGTTCTGCAGCTTTCCAAAGAGGCCTTGAGAGGAAATTTGTCTTACTGGCACAAGACATTTACACAAACTTTGTTCTGCTGCACGCTCCCGCTCCTCAGAAATCCTGAGATCTTTCTAGTACAGAAGTCAGTCCCAAACATCTGTGCTGAGCTGAGTTGTTGCTGAGAGATGCTGTCTGCTTCGCGGGCTGAGGAAGGCTGGGCCATTCCGCTTTGCAGCTACAGGATGGCGGGGCACAGTCCCCAAACAGTTCCCAAACATGTCACCCCTGAAGTCACTGTAAATACCGTGAGTTACCTGAGTGCACTCACCAGAGGGACTCTTAGTGGAACACAGCTGACCTCGGAAAATGGTGCCAGAGACCAGGGAGGATGCTGGTCCCTTCCCTGACCAGCAGCCAGTAAGATTATTACTAGCTGTTGTTTTAATTGCTCTGCTGATTTGATTTTCTGGCTTTGCATGCTTCTCTTTTCCTTGATTTGATTCTTTTAACATGTGCACTGGAATACAGGTAAGGAGCTACAATTTAAAATGTAAAAAGCTGGTGTGACAAGACAGCATGGACACAAACTAAAACCTTTTTTTAAATACCAAGAATTGCCTCAAGAAAAATCTTCTTTCACTGAGTTAAATGTTACTCACTAAAAGAAGAAAATCATAGTACCAGAGTAAGTCCTTGAAAGGAAAACAGCCTCCTAAACCCACAAACCCAAGCAAATCAAAAGACAACTTGTTCACAGAGATAAAGGGAAAAAACAGAGAGGAAAGTTTTTAACAAGGACTTTTTTCATTCTCTCTTTTTAATCTAGTATCAGTATCAAGAGCTGAATGGGGAGAGCCTTTGAACAGCACCTGCATGGGCCAGCAGTGAAGGTCACATACCAACCTACAAATCTCTCCCCTCTGGCACTGGAGAGACAGTGTTACATTCCTCCCTTTGTACTGACATGAAGTGGCTTCAAGTCCATGTCCAAGTCTAAATAGTCATGAGCTGTAACCCAATCATAACTGGTGACTTCTGTACGCTGGCCAGCAGTGGAAACTGGAGACTGCTGGTCCCTACTCTCCTGGGCACACCTGAACGTCCTCCCTTCAGCTCAGCTTTTTTCCTTCCCCACTGTCAACATCAGCTCTGATTCTCTCATGCTGGCACCAGGATGTTGGGAGACCTACACAATTAAGTGTTCAGAAAAAAACCTCCAGCAACTCTATTAAGGAGGGCTGTGGGCAGGACTAGGGGAGTAGGTTCCTTTCACCAGGTTCAATTGCATGAGAGCCTTGGAAAACTTTCTGGCAGTTTGCTGCAAGGTTATTGAGGCAATTTCTGCATGCTTCAGTCCTTTCTCTCTTCTTTTTTACAGAAAAGCTTAATGAAGACAAGTGGAAGAAAAAACTTTCCTTCACCTTTGCTGACCTGTTTTGACTTTTAAAAAGGAAAGTGATAGTGCAGTTGAAGGGTATTTTAACCATTGCTACCAAGCTGCTTAGCCAAAGGCTGTATAGTTCTTCTAGAGCTTTAAATCACAGGCAATGACATCTCCAGCAATATACAGGGGAGTTGCTCAGCACGTGTTCTACCAGAATTATGCTGCAGAGATACACAAAATGCCTTTTTCACTATGCTGAGACTCACCACAGTAACTCCCTTTGTAATGGCTGTTAGAAATATCTCAGGTGAAAAATGTATACTCTTGTAGTACTCTAAATAGCTATCTTCATTAGCAAATTATGTCATCTGGGGTAACAGATTGTATTTGGTTTTAAAAGAGATGTGTAAGATGAAAGGGTTGGTTCATATTAATATTTTGGAGGACTTGATCAGCAAACAGAAATACACAAACAAAGGGAACAGATACTAACTGGCCCCAGCACACTCACAGTCCATGCTCCCTTCACTGCTCCAGCTATTTTTGTAGGGGATCACACGGACAATGTGTGCCCTGGTAAAGGAAGGAGGCCTGGCTCAAGCCCTGAAGAAGCCCTGAAAGCTGTTGTGCAGGAGTGAGGCTGAAGATTTATCCTACGTGCGCGAAGAGCATTAAGCCATCTTCAGAGAAAGAATTACATGTGCTATGGACACTCTGTGCTTAGCAAGATACCATTGTGGACATGAAAACCTAAGCCCTGACCTTTAGGTGCTTGCCAGAATCTGAGAGATAACAGTTATTCTTCTGACAGCCATTGCACTGAGAACATTTTACCTCAAGCAGACATTGTGCTCACACAATGGAGCTCCTCACCCAAAACGCTGGTGCGATGACGCCTATTATGGGGCTGACAGTTCCTTTATGGAACACAGCCTGAGCTGCCGGTCTCTAAAGGAAAGACGTTCTGTGCACTGCCTGCGTATGACAGGCTCCAGTTCCAGGCCTGAGAAGGCAACATGGTTAAACCTGAGTACACCAGAGACTTCCATAGGTGCTTGTGGATCACCAGCGACTAGGCCATTGTGTCCGAGTAGGATCACTGGAGCCTCACATAACACCCACTTTTCAAGCAGCTGCCTTGTGCTTGGAGCTGTACTGTTGACTGGCGATGCACAGAAATTCCAGAACGTCAGTTTAATCAGCAGTCCACAGCTAAAGCTCTCTTTAATCTTAGTTATATATTGAAACATGTTTATTGGGTATTAAAAAGATTGCAATTCAAATAGCAAAGCCTTTTTGCACCACAGAGGATCTTTAAGACCACTAAAGACCACTTAAAGCTAGCACAGTTTTTTTGGAGGTGTTTAAATAGTTGTAGAACAGGAAACCATGGAGAAACTGAAGATCGGCAGAAAATTTTAAAGAAAGAATTGTACTTCCATGCAAACCACCCACTTCCCAAACATCATGGAGGTACAAGGCATCTGTTGTGCAAAGTTTTCCATACACCCCTGACAGAATTAAATATACGGCCACACATAGTGATAGAGCATCAAAAACCCAAGCACTAAGATTCCTCACTGCATAAACTCCCAGCCAGCTAATGAGGAGCTCGCAAAATAGGCCAGAGCCTTTATTTTCAGATTTAGATGTTGTGTTTTACTTGGAAGGGTTTAATGTACCAATAGCAAATGACTGAATTTTTTCCTTGTGATGTTCTTCATCCAAATAAACTATATACAAATATTCTGTGTGGCAATACTTCTTCAGGCAAATTCTGGCTCATCAAAATCCTAAATCCTTATCATTCATTTAATATTGCTCAAATTAACCATTATGCAGTGGGTGAGGTGGCAAAGTACCCAACGTCATCATGACATAATATTGTCAAGCAGTGTTGTGACAACTTTTGCATTTTAGAAAAAAATATCTTAGCCAATCTAGCACTGATTGGATTGACAGCAGCTAATTATTGGGTAGTCAGATAAAATTTGAGTGTATCCAGATGAAACTGAAGTAGGAATGGCAGCTATTAAAAATAGCTTTAAAGACAGCAGCAACTTCCCAAGCTGTTAAATAAGAAATAACAGTTATCTTCTGGATGTTATTGACAGTTGTCTTTATAATATCAACAACCATATCACATTATTAGAGAGTATAGTGCTTCTCAATAATTCAGAAGATATAAATTAGTTTTTTTCAAGAAGGGTTCATGACCCTAATTTCATTTTCTCCAAATAAATCTAATGCAATGTCCTCGGAGAAGATAATGAAGATCTACAGCTCACCTGAGGAATCATTTAAAAGACCATTAATCATCTTTAAAAAGCAGTGTAGTGACATGCATTACCAGATTGTTCTTCTAAAGAACTGTATGTAAGATATTCCTGGCATGCAGTAGATTACACAATATTGCCATCAAACTTGGTTTCTCTTTACTGGAAGATGTGGAAACTGGAATATCAGACTCAAAGAAAAACATTCTTGATTTGCAGTGTCCCAGGACAATAGTCAGAGTAAGCCAAACAGGCAAGGAGAACAGAAGAGTTGAGATAAGGATGACTTAGAAAACAAGACATACAACACATGCATACAGCCTAAGGGGAAGAGAAATAGTTGTGAAAAAATATGTACAAAGGCACATTAAAAAAATAATTACCTCAATCAATCTCTGTGCAAGATAGCCATCAGCTGTTTGATGACTCCTGTCCACTGGGTCTAGAAAGGGTCCCCACCAAAAACATCTAGAAATTTCTAAATAATAAGTAAAGAAAACATTAGGCGTAGAACAGGAGCTGACTTACTTAATTTCATCAAAACTGGACAAAATCAGTAATTTCTAAAGCCTAACAAATTACACATAATGGAAAAAAATCTAATGTAGTCAGATAAAAAATCTTGCAATTAATTCCTTTGTAACATCATTTGTGTAAATCATCTGTTTCAACACAGATACCTTCTCTTAAGTTCATCATTATATACAAAATTGTTATAGTCGTGCTTTGAACTGAATCTGTGTTTCAGTACAAAACACAGCACTAAAATTATGTCCACTTACAGCATTTTTTGCTGCTGATAGTACCTACATTTAAGAAGTATTAGTAGCTGTTACTAAATGCCAGATGCTGTCAGAAGTGATGAAGATGTTAATTTGTAGTCTTCACCACTTCAGATATTATCTGATATTCAGTTTCTCTGACAAATGCAGATATTTATGAACTGACTACAGCGATCTTCCAGAACTGGAAATTGGTCTGCACTGTATGATGATGACTAACAAGTTGATCATGATTAAAAGCAGAGTCCTGTAACTAAAGTTAGCCCTAAGCTTAACTGAGGGGCTGTGGTTGTTCTAACTTCACTAGGTCATTTGAACTGCCAGTAAAATGAGAATTATAAAATCAATTACTTCCAAGCTGAGTTATTCATCAAATTCCTTTGCTGTATTTAGACAATCAGTTTCCTGTGTCCTTATCTGATTTTTTAATAGAAATTTCTTATCCCTCTGGAGCTTCAGGAACTTTTTGTACAACTTCAACATTTTCTGGTGAACAAAATCCCAGGTAACTGTTCAGCTCTGATTGACTGCGGTCAATTAAACACCATTTCCCTCTGGTCTCCGTGCATTTATGCTATTGTTCAGCTGATCCTGGGTCTCTGGCAAGTGTGGCTAATGAGATATTGTACACAGACTCATCAGGTGACCTGATTCATAAGAGGAATGAACTTTAGAAGCAGAAAAAAGAAAGGAATAGGTAACCTATTGATATCAAAACTGACCAAGGATGATGAGAAAATAACCAGACCTTGAGTTTTGGCCCAGAAGAGATGATCAGAGAGTACAGGAGGAAATACCTTGTGGAGTTAGAGGCAAAGCATTAAGGACTGAAATAGTGCACTGGGTTTTTTGCTTTGTCGAATCAGGGTTTGGTTTTATAAAAATTAAATCTGCGCCTGTGCACTCAAACAATTTCTTTGTGTCTATAGAAACCACTTAAACATAACTAAACTACAGAATTAATGAATTACCATTTTTACATTCCCTTATTCCAACAATGTGTTTTGGCAGACCTGAATGATTCCTCATTTTCAGAGGTCCTATCAACAAACTATCTCCAGGCAAAGATTATTATTTCCTACATATAAAATATTATAAAACTATAGGAGCATAAGACATAGCTTTAAAATGGAAGAATTTTGAATTCATATGGAAAGAAAACCTCATATGGAGATCAAGTAAGACTGCTATGGACTGGGCCCTAGAAGCTTTAAGGACTGTTATTCTATTACATTTTCCTATCTCAACAGTGTCACTTGCTGATGTATACAAAGTAAATTCTATTTGGTGAAACACAAAAGGGGTCCTGCCTGACCTAAGAGTGCTGTTACACCGAACCTCAACAGAGTAAGGAAACAGATGTCTGTGAAGGTTACATTACTACCTTATTTCAGTAGATGGCTTTGTCCTCCAAAAACGTAATTTAAAAAAAGTCTAGTGAACGATACACATAACTCTTTACCCCTGAAAACTGGAAAAAATAACATTTTGCAGTAGAGATGGCAGATTTCCATAAGGATTTTGTAGTTTATCTTGGTATTAGCATGGTAGCACTGAGGAGTACACAGAAGGAATGTCTCAAAAGCAGAGGCCATGTCCAAAAGCTGGATATGCAATGTCATACTTCTATTTCCTGCTGTAAGGACCACATATGACTCAAGATGAGACTGCTTGGTTTGTTTGGGCCTTTTTATTTTCAGAAGAAAACAACTGACAGTGAAGAAAAAAAAATTCAAAATATTGAAGGAAATAATAACCACTTACTATTTGCCATTTTGGTGATCCAGAGCTTGTACTGAAAATAAATGTTTTTGTACAAGTGAACTGTATGCTTTTACAGGAAGAGGATGACAAGTTCTATTTAAATCCTTTGTTTGCAGGTAGAGGTTTGCCGTATTTTTTCTAAATAGCCAAAAGTATAAAGACAAAATGACAAGTCCAGTTATTCAATATGATAATGGATATTATGGCTTTTAAAAGCAAAGGGAAAATTGAGAAAGGAATACACAATTTGGAGGCAGAAAGCCTCAGACTTGCTGGAAGGTGAAACGAGGTAGAACTGGTGACAGTGCAGCTCAAAACTCCTGTTTCCTCTTTATGTTCTGCACAGGCAACTGCTGCAAGAACCAAACATCCTTCTATAATATCTATGTCAACTTTAAGAAGCTTAGCTCACTTTATCAGGATTTTTGGGTGCAGGTCAGATATCAATCAGCTCATTTTCCAGTTTCATTTTGATTATCAGTTAGTCAAAAATTAGGGGCTTGCACTTTTACTGCCAGATAAGGCTCTGCTGCACAACTGTGGAAGGAGCAGTCTGGGTCACAAGTCTGTGCCTTGCTGTGGTTAACAGGCACACGGTGTAATCCACTTTAAAAACTGCATTTCCAGCTCAAGTTAGTCAGGCTTTAATACAAACAGGGGGAGAGAGACTGTAAGACTGTCACTGCTGTAATAGTCGCCTTCTTATTTTCAGCCTACATTTCTCTATGTCCAATTTTTCACTCGTTCACTCCCATCCAGCATTTTTCTTTAGCTTCAATTGCTTCTCCTTTCCCAAGTATATACTAACAATACATTTACAGAAAGAAATTTAAAGATGGGGGTATGATGAGAAAGCCCAGTTTGGTAACCTTATAATTCAGGCTTCTTTTCTCTCCCCCTTCCGTGCTGAGACATTTTGGTACCAGCAGTGTCAGGAGAATTGTGATGTGGTGCCTGTGAGGGGTGGGGGGGACTGTGGCTGACTGGGGGAGGACACCCAGATTCAGGTACTTCTTCCCTGAGCCTCTCTTCTTTCCTTACTCTTTTTGTTTCTGTGTCTGAAAAAAAATCTTCTTGCCTTTGTACTTTCTTTTGCATGTCAAACTCAACTGATTACTAGAAGTTCTCCACTTATTTTTACACCTTCTGAACTACAAAAACCAGATTTCTTTCAATAAAATTACTCTGTGGTTTTCTAGTTTGTTTTTGTTTCTTTTTCCTATTACATTTCTGGTTGGATCTGGAGCCCTTGTCTATACTTTTCTTTTTCGTCTTCTGGAAACAGAAGTTTCAGATAGACTTTACATCACTCACAAATAGTTTTTGCCTTTACCCTGTACTCAAACTTCTGGTTTTCATAGTTTTTTGAGTTTTATTGGTATCTCCCTAAATTCAACAAAGTTTGTTTTCAAGTAGAAGCTAATTTCGGTAACAGAACTATTTGTCTTTTTCACTTTTAGCTGATTTTAACTGGATCAATTCAGGATTTCCTAATACAGTATCAGTTTCTTATGACAGGACTATTTTTGAAAGAAAGATTCTTTGTTTACTGAAACCAAGTCTTACATAGCATTGACTCTGGCTGGTTCATTAACCTTTGTCAAAGAAGCATGTCCTCTCTCCCATGTGGAAATACCTGGGACCAGCCACTATGATTATTTCCATTTCCACCCTATGCCGGGAAATTATGTTTTTCTCTAATAACACAATTCTTGAGAGAGGAAGAGATATTTTTAAGAACAACAGAACAATACAGAAGACTACAACCAGTTCCAAAAAGTTTCCAACTGATTGGAGATTCACAGCAACATCTAGCCACCATCCATGTGATGACAGTACTGTCCTTCTTCCCAAGACCACTTGGAATAACCTGTTCCTGCACACACAGTGCCTTCAAGCCCTTCCTGGCTACCCCAATGGAGGTGGAGGACCAGGGGAGGCCCTGGTCACTCTTGTTCTCATCCCACACCACGGTGAGCCCTGCACAGGTACCTCCTGAGGGTGTATCATCATGCATGGCCTTTGTGAGCCAGACCATTCAGGAATATATGCTGGGTCATAACCTAACAACATATAAACCAAAATCATCATCCTCCTCCTGTTACCAGGTATCTGTCAGCTTGTACTAATTTGAGACCTTATCTCTCGGAGGCTAAGTGGAACTGACAGCTGCCTCATGGTGACAGAACTGTAAGACCAGTCATGTCATTTGCACTGCAGCTGCACCCTGAGGTGCATCGTGCCCATGCCTACAAGTGAGACATCAGGGGAAACAGGAACAGAGAAACCAGGCAGGCCTTGGAGGAAAAGCTGTTAAAGAAATTCATTATTATTACAGGGATTTTTTAGTCAAGATATCAGCTTTGCTTCATTAAATAATAAAGCTAAAAGATTTTCTTTGCTACACTCTGTTCCAGGTGCATCTCTTCTGTTGAGGTGGAAATTGTGAAATTGTGGTGGATGTAAGTTCAGCTCCTTATAGCACCAGTTTGGGAGTCAAAAGTAAACGAAAGAGGCTCTATAGAAAAATAAAACTATTTCATAAAATATTCCCAGCTTGAAGCAAGAAGGCTAAAAAAATAGAACATCTCAATGTCAGAACAGCAAATTAGTCTGTCTGCTGGGTAATGCTTGACTTAATTTGGGTCCAGTTTCCCCCCTTGGAAAAGGACGTGAAGGAAGGTGACCAAGAGGCAGATATGACTTTCCTGGTGTGAATCCACATATTCAGTGTCACAGAAATGCTTTGGCATCAAAGTGAGAGAGAGGTTTGCAGAGTGAGGACTGCAGGAGCAGCCCCACGCTCTGCCCTTGAGAAGGGGGCAATGAACACCAGTGTCCACAGTGCTGTAACACAGACACATCTGTGAAACCCTTAAAAAGTCATGCATGCCTGTAAATTTATTATAGCAAAGACTTAAATGGAATCCTAATGAACACAAGTTGTCTGGTATAGTATAGATACATGTAAATATTTATATGCATATACTACATTTTTGTCTGGGAGAGTCTATCTGAAAGCCAGAGCACATGTAATAGAAATTGTGTGCAAGCTGAAGGATTTCAAATAATACAAATAACCTCTTCTTTTTACCCTTTCCACAAAATTAGGCTCTAAACAAATTTAGACTCTAAACAAATTCACAAGTCTGAACAACAGAAAGCAGAATGTATATTACTTAAAATTTATACATAATATCACCAAATAAGATAGGCCTGTAGCAAATCATATATCAAAATGAGAAGTAACATCAAAAATTACTCTTCCTTAAAAGTATCCTTACTGACAATAATTCTCAAGATCATACTTAATCAGTGTATTAGTTTACCAACCCTTGGGGGCAGGGATCTTCATTTCTTTTTAAGTGTTTCAAGTGTTCAGTGGCATGCCAATCTTGGACAGTAATGGTTAAAAAATACCATTTAGCAAATGTTTCAAGTCTATAATTCAGCTAAGGATGAATCACTCTCTACTTTTTGGATTTTGTATTCTTGCTTGTTATGAAGTTCACTGGTTGGCTTAGCAAAGCAAATAAGAATTTTATGGAGAAGTACAGAAGTAAAGGAGTTCAGCTTCTGAATGACTATTTCCAAAAATAGGAAATTAAACTCTAACGACAAAAGCTGAGAGGAGGCCAAGGGAATTAGCTGTTCAGCTGTCGCTCATTTTCTGAATTCCCTCTCCTTAGGCTAGACTTTTTAGGGGAGACAATTTTATCTTTGCACATTGGTGAGCAATAAACTTAGGGAACAAATTTCATGCCCTTAGGCTTTGCGGAACGAATTGTATGTGTGTGTGTGTGTGTATATATATGTGTATATACGTATATATATATATATATATATGGGGGGGGTTGTTTGGGTTTTTTTCATAATAGAGACATTTGAAACAGAAGTATTGGTATAAAATTCCTTTTGTGTTGTAAGGATACTCCAGATTTGAGAGACAGAAAATGAGACAGTCCTTCATCCTGGCAATTTTCATCATTTAGCCAAAGGTAGGAAGTATTTTTAAACCATACCTTTCAAGCATACAGACAGAGGAGCAAGATTTATGGAATTTTCTGTTTCTGATGGTTGAGCCAATATTAACAGAGCCTCATATTTTATTGGTTTGCTATTTTTATTATATCAAATGTCTCTCTTCAGCACTTGCAGCACACTGCATAACTATGGAGGCAAGTTCATCTTTTCTATGACAGAAACACTAAAATACAGATCCCCTAGGACAACCTCAATTTCTAAGATGGAAAGCTGATATTAAAACACATGAGTGATAGATGTCTACCTGCCACTGAGAACAGATGGACCCTGGTCACTTCCTTTTTAATCAAGCTTTTGAATATATCTTTTTTTCAGTCAAGTACATTCAAAGCTATTGGACTTTTTTGGGGGGATACTCTGATCATTGTCCATGTATCCTGTCCAAAAGCTAACAATTAAAGTTATGCTGCTGACCACCCAGGCAAGAGATAGGATCCAAGAGTTCAAGATATCAACTCCAAAGAAATACAACCACATAAAGGACTTTTTTTAACACAATTGAATGGTGATATTAATACCATAATTCAGCAAGTAAACTAAAAATAACAGTGCAAATTTTACACCAAAGAAGTACACATGAAGGTTTTTGTTTGCTGTGTTTGTGAAAAAATCTCCCAATGAAATAACCAAATTCTTTACTACTGAAAAAATATATATTAGTATTGAGAAACATTAACAGGTAGCTGTATTTTAGGGCTGAATTTACCAATTCTTTAGACAGTGCTGGGAAAAAAACAGAGCCTCAATGCACCTGAAGCTGAGAACTTCAGGATGAAATTAAGTTAGAAGCCAGAAAAACACTGTGTCAGGACAAAGCCTTTTAAAAACAAAAAGCCTCTGAAGTTAGCAGGGAACATTTTGTTTAATAGCATGATTGATCCTTGGCCTGTTTTCTTGGGCTTCTTGGTCTGCTAAGAGACTTACAATATTCCCCTAAATTTTAGCTACATGTATTTCAGCACAGATTTGTGGCAAATCATGTAAGCCACCTCCATGTAAGCCACACACCTTGTGTCTGGCAGTAGGCTGCCTACGATTCCTAAAGCAAGGGAGCTCCACACAGCACCTCAGCCACGTCTGCTTCCTGCAGTTTGTGGGTATAGCACTGGGCTCCCCTCACCCAGGACAGCAGATGGGTCACAGCTGGAGGAAGCTGTATGTCTTTTGTTTCCACAAGCACAGTAAATTGCACTGAATACAAGTCTTTCAGACTCCTCAGCCTACTGTTAACTAATCTTAAATTAGCTAATACAAATAGGCATCTTGAGCTCCACTGCCTCCCAAGGTCAGCAAACAAAACAAATGGCAACAGTTCCCAAGATTTTAGCTTCTCTGGACGAGCAGAAAGCATAATCAGTATCATCTCTGAAGCATTATTTTTGAGACTCATAAAGGTAGATGAAAAGAAAATTTGATAGTTGTATAATACCTACTAGACCATTAAAGCTACTTGCTGGTCAGTATATATATTATCAGTCATAATTCAATGAAGCCAAGTGCAATCACATATTCAATACCACTTAGCTTTTGTACAGTACTTTCCATCAGTGCTGTTCATCAGCACCTAGCAGTTTATAAAAAAAAGAGTGTTTCATTATCACATCTTAGCAGGTAAAATGATAGCTGAGACAAAAGAGAGAAAGTGACTTGCTGAAGGTCATTCAACAGGCACCAGGCAGAGCAGGGAACAGATGACAAGTCTCATGAATACCCATCCAGCATTCTTGCCATCAGATAGCACAGTCCCTCACAGTAACTCACTGTTTGTCTGCTCTCTCAGCAGCCTGCTGCAAAATGCATTCTTCATTCTAGATAACTGTGTCCTTATATACTGGAGGATATAAATACTGGTAGTGTGTGAAAAACCGAAAAGGTTTCATCTACAGTGAAAGTGGCTAAGAAATAACAGCCAACCTTAATCTACCAGCAGGTAGAAGAAGTGCCATTCCCTCCTAGAGAGAGTTTACTAGAGGCTGAATAAGGTCACAGAGTAAGTTACCACAAAGGTCTTTGATCTCTGTCTTCATCTCAAGACATGAATTTGAAGTCAGCACTAAGGCAAAGCAAGCAATGAGGTGGACAAGAGATGTCTTAGAAAACCCTCATGTGGAGTGCCAAGCATTCAGAAAAAAACACAAAATGAGGCCACAACTGCATTTCTTTGTGGTTTTTTTTTTTCAAGCCAGGTACCTGTGGAGTTTCAGACATTTCCATGGCCATTCTTTAGCAGGTGTTGAAATAAAAGTTACCATTTCCTGCTCCTTAAGGGTTCTTAGAATTAGGCTTCCAGCCACAGGCTTATCTAAAATCCATGGAATCCAATTAAAACTGTACCAAAGTCTAGACTGAATTATCTTTTCAGGAACTATTGATAACATGAATTAGAAGTTTCTATTGAGCTTCTGCTGAAAGCATCTACTGCTGGTGAAACAAAATAAATTCTGTCTAATGAAGTAACAGCTGATGATCATGCAATACAATTCAAATATGATTGTTTAGCTTTTTAGATTTTTCAGTTGTCAATTGACAACTAGCCCTGTACTTGATTTCCTTTCTTTGGAATTTGAATACCCATATCCACAATTTCAGTATTTCTAACACAAACACTATGAGTATCTCAACTTTGTTAGTCAGTGTTGACGTTATATGCTGGAGACTTAAGAGTGACCTCAGTCATCCTCTTGCATTGGGACAGTCCATACAGAGATCTAATCTACATAACTAAGACATCTTCTCCAAAATTTAGGTGGTTTTTTTTTTTGCATTCTGGCTACTCTACTCTCATCCTTCATCCCTCTAGATGCAAGCTTGAAATAAAATATAGTATGGAGCCCTTTCTTCACTGAATGACCCCTGAGAAGGGATAATGCACTGCTAGACTGCAGAAAAAGTTCATCACTTTAATTCCCCTGAGTGCATTAGCAGAGCAATTATATTTTCACTTTGCTAAAAAGCAGTTGCACCCCTATATATCAGATACAGCCTCCAAAATAAACAAAGCAATTAGTTCCTGAAATAAAGATCCTATTTTTTTAAGGCCAGTGACCAATGAAAAAGCTTTTTTTCCTGAGCTTTTCATTCAGAAGTCCCAAGATATTTCTATCTTACAAGATCCTCCGGAGACTGGAAGTGCAACTATAATAATTTTACAGATTCTGGAAGCTAGTCATGAAAAGTTCATTTTTCTTGCTAAACGTTTCACAAAGCACCATCAGTGTTGAGAACAGAGTACAAGAGAGCTGCCTCTTCTGCCCTTATTACAGAACTACTCCAACACAGCAGCATCTGTAGCAACAGTTCTTGTTAATATTATTTAAAGCTGTGATCAGTCTTATTTGCTAGACTCCCACAAAAGTTTAATATTCATAACATATTGCTATGTCCATCATTGTTGATTTAAAAGGAAAATAAAATCAAAAGTAAGGCTAACAGAGTTATAGAGTTGAATGTCAAAGAGCAAAAGAAAACATGGTAATAATAAAATTATTAAAATGCAATATGATAGCAGCCAACATACAGGACCCTTCAAAGGCACGTCATGCTCAGAATCAGTCTCTTCAGCAGCCTTTCTCTTCAGTCACATGAAACCAATCTGATTACTTCTAACAAAGTTATATATAAAAAAAAAAATCTTATAATGTATTACAACATAACACATTTCTTATCAGGCAGGGAGACACAGCAGGAATCACACAAAGACATCTATTTCTAATCCTGAAGATTTCCATGTATTAAACAACCACCTGTGTCTAATTCTGTAGGGAGGAGGAATTGATTTTAATAATATTTTCAAAACTATTACAATTATTTAAAAAGATACAATCTGTCATTTCTGAAATATGAGAACAGGGGATGTTTCTCAGTGAAGTCCTAAAAATACTCCAGCTCTAAGAGTAAAACATATAATTCCAACCTTAAACATTAGAGAATATCAGTCATAAGATCTCTCACTATTATTTTTCAAAGGTGATTCTTTTTCACCTGTTTTCCAAGCCAACATATTGCAGGCAAGGAAAAGTACATCCCTCATGGCTGCCTGAATCAACATGGCATCTGCATCAGTAGTTCTGGAAGCAGAGTTTTGGAACACAGGAAGCTGATGATCACAGGAGCATGAAAAATACACTTTTTCACTTGACTGAAATTTATGAAATGTGCAGCACCACTTAGTGTACCACCAGCATCCCAGATGTAGACATTTGCATATGGAGGCAGCAGTGAACATGCCCACCTGGTATAGTCTCTCTTAACATTACTAAACAAACCATTGAAATGCAGTATTATCAAAAAATAATAAATACCATTGACATGAAACCCATGAGACACCAATCAAATGGATTAAAATAATAGCTTTTATAAATGAGCATATAGGAATTGCAATTAAAATACACACCTAGAAGAGAAAATAAAGTAATTAACTGAAAAAGATGTGTTGAGATATCTACCTATCCCAAAGGTACTGAGCAACATATAACTTCTTTTATAGATAGGCAATGTCATTTTCACATAGTCAACTCAGCACAGACAGATTTTGGCTCTTGCACTTTGTGGGAGAGTTTGGGTTAGTATGCTTCTGGATTTAAAAGACAGCAGGTGAGGGCCAGTGAAGATGAAGGAGTCTGGTTTTTCTCCATAAGGATGTTTTTTGTTTGCCATTTGTGTTTTAAGGGGTATTTGTCAGGGGACAGTAGAATGGATATCCTTTGAATTTAGATGGGTAGCTACAGGTAGGGACAGGTCACCCACCTATCTGTTGGTCTTATTTTTTCTCATTTCACCACAGATGCCACTGTTGCTAATAGGCATACACAGTGTGTGTGTTTATACTTAATTTTGTATGCTTGTGGTTAGAAATCTAGTTTGGTTCAAAGTCAAGGCAAACCTGGACATAAAATGTCTCACTGGAAGAGCTATTGGAAACATGCAGGTGAAAGATCAGCTATAGAAGGAAAAAAACAATAATCCAGCTCTTAATGTTCTAATCTCTCATTAAAATATTTGGAAATAATTTCTATAGAAAGATATATAGCAACAATTCACTTACAATATTACATTAGCATAATTTTCAACTTCCAGTGGAAAATGAAACAAATCATTCCCATAAATAAAAGAGAAAGATCAATGCCAGGGTTTTATTACCAAAGGAACCATTGAAACCCCAATTAGCAACACAAGGATTATGCTTAGAGTGGATGAATCCCCTAAAGTGTGAGCAGTATTTTTACCTCCTTCTATCAGGAAAGGAAAAGTTTAGGTCATCTAAGGGAAATCAAGGAAGGCGAGAAAAATTCAATTATACCTCCTTTTCTCCTCCTCCAAAGACAACCTGGACATGACCAGGCTGGGTGTTGGAGGTGTGAGTGCCCATGCACTGCACGGTGCTGGGAGGACAGCGAACGCCCCTTTCCCCCAACAATCACTCTCTGTTAATATCTGATAGACAGCCAAAGCGCTTCTGTGAAGAAAACGAGTGAACCACCTATGAAAAAATAAACTGCTTTTCAACAACATCCATCTCTGGAAAGGGCTGATTTTCTTGTCCTCAAACAACCTTGTTCCTAAGGCTCCTGGGCTGCCTTGGAGTTGTAGGAAAGAACATATTGGGGGTTCACTATATGGTGTGATCTCTTTTGTTACTCATTCTCTCATTCATTTTCTCTTTCCTGCACCGGCACAGGGTGCCTGACTGTGAAACCAAGGAGCCACTAAACTGACCCATATTGCTGTTTTGACACTAGTAAACTACACATATTAATACCAAGGCATCTAGCATGGCACTAATAGTTGGATTATTAGTGGCTGAACAAGCAGGCTTAGGCAGCCTTTATTAGGCTAATGAACAGAATTTTCTAACCAATGTCCCTAATCACCATGCCTGCCTGCAGTAAAATAGCATGAATAACTGTTAAACCAGATACAATTAAGGTCCTCACTGGGATTAGAGCTACGGAGCGGCTGTTCCCAGGCACCTAGATCCCTGTTTCCTAATTCTAGTTAATAGGAGACCTTCTGCCTGCTTTCTGCCTTAAGCCAGTAAAGGAGAAGGGGAGGGAGGGAGTGAAGAAACCCTTTGCAGAATATCAGATCCTCTCTCCTAACCTTTCCTGGATGAATAGAGACGGATTGTGAATCGTGCAAACCTAACATCTTCTAGAACAATGAGGCCCTTCAGCGATAACAATAGTACTAATCATAATAGTAGGCAGCTCCAGCCCCTTTCTATCATGTGCAAACAGTTGGGGCAGAATATGAAATTGCTTTAGAAATAGATACTGACTTTCCCCCCCCCCTCCCTTTCACTTGCCTACTAAGAATAGCCTAATTTATTCATGCTTTTATTTGGCAACAGAAACTAGGCTGACCTGCCTCCCTTTTTATTCACACAGATAAAAGGGCTTTGGCAAAAAGGCAGAGGACACTCTCTGCATTTAAAGGTGTCTAGTGTTGCTCTCCAAAGGAATGACAGAATGGTTACTGCTTCTTTCATTGGTCCTCCTCTGCTCTCTGGCCTTCATCTCTTTTCTCTCCGACTTTCTTTGGGGCTGTTCATGCCATAAAAACTAGGTTAAATCTGGGGCGGAGGGGAGGGGAGAGAGTAAAAGAAACTCAAGTGCCTTCAGCATCTCGTTCAGAATAGTGTGGCACTGTGCAGCTACAGAGGTCCTATGTGTAACTCACAGTCTTGGAGCTCTGGGAAGAGAGCATGATTTAGAGATTTTGCTGAGAGCGTGTGTGTTTGGCAAGGGGGGAAAGAAGGGGGACTGAAAAGGGCTCACGTTAACCCTTCTCCTATCTTTGTGTAACAAGAGTTGCTACTCAGAAAACGCGAGTCACTGCAGAAACACCTTGCATACCAAACCCGATCCATACGAGACAGCCTGGCTGTATAGATGCCGCTGACGTCCCCGGCCGTGCTCGCGGCAGAGCCCTCCCAAGCAGCACACGCAGCCGAGCTGTCACGCTGCAGACAGATAACAGCAAAGTTAATTGCTAAGTACAAACACAGGCATCTTTCAAGCTGGACAAAATGCCCATGGATCCAAACAACGCTTCAGTGGCTGCCTGCGCATCCACTTGGTGAGCAAAGAGCTGGGTTATCTGGTGCTGGATAGGGATAAGAGGGCTTCTGTCTGGGTGAGTAAAGTTCAGATGCTCCCTGCTTGATCAGTAAAACCTCAGTCTAAATAAAAAATTTTAACAACGTATCAGTGCTGGCTGGTTATGTGTTTTGGCACTCCTGATGGTACTGCAAAAGAGCAGGAGTACTGCCTGACTGTGGTGCCAGGGACTGTCTGCACAAGATAGCCACAACCAGTCACCCACAAAGCCAGGTCTTCTGCAGCCTACTGCAGCCTCACCTTCTCCGTATGTTCCTTTCAGGTGTTTCAGGTGGTTTTCCCCACGACTCCCCTTTTCTCTTGAGCTTATCTCATTGCTTGCAAAATATTTTTATAAAAGATGATCTAAAAAGGTGCATAAAGATGAGTCTGAAAAAGCACTGAGGATGTTTCTGTGCAAGACTAGCTTAATAGTATCTCCTGTCCTTTTAAATTCAACCACACCCACCGAAGACTAATACTTGCTCGGCTCAACATCCGATTCCTGGTTTATATTTGTGATTTATCACCCCAATGACTGATTTTGTTCCTTCTGCACCTTTTGGACTACCTCATTTTCTCAGTTATGCCAAAATAAATATGAATTCAACAGATATATTATGGCTTACTCCACTGTAACTGAGAGCAGAATGTGACTTGTCTTCTCAGATGCATTATTAAAGAACCTAGCAAGAGCACAGATTTTCCTGCTATGTTATCATGTGATAAGGTCGAGTTGATCTGCAAAGTGAAACCTTTCAGAATTTTATTTGGCAGTTTGCTTTAAAACATCAAGTGGTAAATGGTTTCTGCTCTATTTCAGTTCTCATGAACACAGTTCTTTTACGACTGAACCCTTCAACAGGTTAGCAAACATTGTCTCTCTGCCAAGGCATGCCATTTCTTTTTTTGTAGAATACTTCTTTTCTTCATTCCTCTGCCAACCCTTTTCTCTTCTCCACACACTGCTTTCAGATTGCCAAGACATGATCATGTGCTTTAAAGTTGATTTCGGAATTACTTGGCATATCTTCTTAGCTTTCATCTATTTTCCTATCTGGAAACACAATAGAAAGCTTTGACTTTTGAGAATTATTTTTTTTTTAGGCACCTCTTTCGAGAAGCTATCAAAGTGCTAGCTACCACTGATTTAGTGTAAGAAACTAAAACATCAGTATTAATATTCTTTTCATATACAGTTAAGAAAGGTTGAAACTTCAAAGCTAAAATCCAGATATAATCTCCATGCAAAGCTCGGGTATTGGCATCTTCTTATCAATCTGTAAGAAGTCTTATGCAAGAGTACATATCCTAATCCACTCCAGCACCGTCCAAGACGGATTCAGACATCATGTAACCACATAAAATGCACCAGATTGGGCATCCAGAGGGTTTTGTCCATAAGAAGTCTATTAGTAGAGTGAAAGCCACAAATAGTAGTTGTGGGCATCTCATCTGTCATTCTGTTACACTGGTAACAAAACATCACTCTCGCTTCTCCCACTGATCAAAAGATCTTTCCAAGTCCTCAACTCATTCTGGTAGCTCTGTCCTAAATGCTGTTTCTATTTTTTCCCACACACTCTGTGAAGTTGAGGCTCAATAACCCCGGAGTTGTCTCCCTATCTTCCTACTCCTTACACAGCCAATAATCATCCTTGCCATTTTAAGAGTCAGCCTCTGTTTGGGAGTCCAGAATTACCTGGGTTTATGTCATTACCCCAATCCCCTTTTCATGTCACTGCACTGATGGAAAGGATCTTCACCTTTTAAGTGTGACCTACATTCTCTGTCCATAGATGTAAGATTTTGCATTTGGCTGCATTATTTCCGACTTATTTTTGCTGCCATTACGTGTCTCCCTTAACTCTTCAGGGTGAAACCTTTTTGGGCAGTCACTGCACCCGGCTATGTGTTGATGTGGTGTCCAGCACAACAGATCTTCATGTTCAATGAACTTTACTGGCCTTCTTCTCTCCACATACCATTCACACAGCCGTCTTTATGTTGGGCTGCTTCTCAATGCCTCCAAGTATTCAGATGCAAAGATATCACAGGAGCCACCACATGTCTGTTTACTGCCTCCCTTCCATTGCCTTGAGTTCAACACAAAAATATGCTCATTTACATAACCTCTTGTCAGACATGCATACTTAAGGCTAACCTAGCCACACAGCACAAAATCATGAGCTTTCTTGCCAAGACCTTGCACTCCTACTCTTCATAATAGGTTTCAGAAGCATCTATGAAAGTCCAAAATGCCCTTCTGTCAATAGAGCACAGAAAGGCCAGACCCAGGGCATTCTTAGAGCTGCATACATCCCATGTATTTATAGTCCAAAGATCAATACATATTTCAGATGTACCTATATTTATATAGGTTGGAGTAATAAGACACAATCCAGAACAGAGGTCTTCTCTTCAACTAGTTCTTGCCATGCACACTGGCAATCCATCTATCCTGTGGAGAAATGACCCTCAAACGAGGTTTTGTGGGGTGTCAGTTGCAATCTATCAGCCAGAGCAGTTTATGCTTCCCTGTGTAGATGAGGATCCCTTATTTTAGAGTGAGAATCTGTTTTAATGCTTCTCAGCATTTAATGTTTCAGCCTTTCCATGGGCTGATGGTACAGGTTTGGTGGGATCAGTGAAGGGCTCAATGCATGACAACAAAACAGCAAAATCTCTGCAGGTTCAGCAACTATTCTTAGCAGTAGGCAGTCTCTATTTTCTTGACAATAGTCCAGAAGAATCACCCCCAGAGCACAATATGGAGAGAACCAAGCTACTCAAATCATACAAAAATATCTAAGTAAAATGTGACTTTGTTAATTTTTCCCAGGAGAAACATATAAATCACATGCTACCACCTGTTGTATTTTGCCAATTAAAGGACAGTGGTTTTTAAATTAATCTCTGAAAGTTTTTCAAAATTCCTTAGTATTTCATCCCTCAAACATTTAATTGCTTCTGACTGCCTTCAGGAGTTGTACTGGAAGAAAAGCCGTTGTGCAAGGCAGCTGGGAGATCTCAAGCAGTTCCAACTTTTTCCAGTTAATTCTATAGCCTGAAAGCAAGCCAAGATCTTGGATTAACACTAGAAGGGCGAGGATTGTGGCTTCAGAGTTTGTTACAAACAAAAGCACATTGTCAGTGTATAGCATCCAATGGTACTTCAGTGAACCATCCCTGATACCCTGAATGCTTGGGTGAAAGCATACCATGATTGCCATTTATTTCAGGGCATCAGCAAACTCTGATGTCGTTGCAAGCCCATAGGGAGCAGGCATTTGCAGTTCAGCAAAAACTCTACACAAACACAACCCTCTCCTTCACCCAAAAAAACACCCCCAAACCTAAATTCCTGACTGCAAATAAAACAAACAAAAAGTTACCTTGCATGTGTAGCTTTCAGGACCTTGCATGCAGGACCATAATTAGACTCACAGAGATTTCAGTCAAATTAAGGAGTTGTATTTTATAAGCTTGATGTATATCTCGTTATATATTATGCCTATCTCAGACTGTAATAATCATTTCCCCAGCTGTTTTTTGCTTAAGATGGCAAGTTAGCAGTCTACCTGCTTTTCCCTCTGACTCCCAGAAGTCTTAACAATGTGTAAATTCAATGTGGGCCATATGCAGTTTATTTAACCTCTCCAGGTGCTCTGGGAAAGGACTTTTAGCCTGTTGCTGATCTAATTTCATCTTCTGTCTTCACCTTCTCCTTAAAACCACAGCAAAACTAATAACTTAGCCTCAAAGCAAGTCTTCAAAGCAGCTTGTCAATTTTCCTTAAAGAAAAACTGAAGGATCAACCATGGTTTTTTTTTTTTCCTTTTTGTATAAACAACCTGAAATGGGGTTCTAAAAAGAGCATGGTATTAAATTTCTGTTTTATTTCACACTCAAAGTACACGCAGTATGTTTTATGGTAATGAATGCACGATCAGAGATTAGGAGTACATCAGCTGAGGAGTTGAACACAGCTCCCATGAGGACAGGGAAAAAAAAAAGAATAATCCACCTATGAGTACAGTCTTTATTACAATACTACAGCTCTAGAACATCTTATTTATTACTTGAGTGGAAAGATTTATGTACTATTAGTTACAGATTTCATTAGACTTATGTATAGTTATGATAAGGATGTGTACATCTCTGGAAGCTTGTCAAAATACCTATGAAAATTCTGCATAGTGCATTCCCCTGGTCACAGACCACATGTCTTACATGATGGCTTCTCAGGCAGACCATGTTCTTCTCCTAGTTTGTTCTTAGAAAGCAAACTCAGCCAGTAGAGCTGTTTTTCTGGTGTGTCTGTATAAACCCCAGCACAGTGGGATTCTTCTAAATTGGGATTTTAGAGTGTTAGGATAATGCAGATAATAAAAAACATAACAATAACAGTATGAAACAACACGGGTAACCAAATTCAGGACTGTACAACATAAATAGCTTGCAAAAAACCCAACCCAACTCAAATCTGCACTTTGCTCCACACCTTTCCTCCTGAAGTCTTGAAAACGCATTATTTCGGAGATAGGACTATGTCAAAAAACTTTTTAAAAAATTATTCATTGTGCAAGGTGGTTTTTTTACATGCGAATACAGAAAATTTGATTATTTACCTTCCGGGTTTGGCTTTGGGGCCAAGAACTCTTGGCCCTCAAAATGCCGTGCGAAGTCCTCAGACAGGTCAAGCATTTCTGAGGCAAGTACCAGAAAATTTCCTTGTTGTCACACGCCTTGGAGTTCCCTGTGGGTCTGTCTCTGTGTGATCTCCTCTCCAGATCAGCCCATTTACACTGGGGGTTTCCCAAACCTGGGCAGCCATGCCACGCATTTAATCCTCTACTGCACACACAGAGCTCACCTGCACCGCAGGCACTCACAGAAAGATCAGGGAGGGAGACATTGCAGATTCTGTTGTACCACCAGAGATGAGGGGGTTTAGCTGCAGTTGTAAGCTGAGAGGGAAGGAGCATAGCCTACAGGAGGAAGGAGTGTGGAGGAGTCAGTTTGCTCCTGGATTTACTGGAAATTAGTTAAGTAACCATATACAGAGGATATAACTAGTAATCAGGTCATGAATCTCTGCATACAGATATTTTTGCAAGAAGCCAAACACATTTAGCAAGCCTGGCACTGTCTCTTATTATTAGCTGGCAAATAGTGTACAAAGTCTTTCAGTCCAGTGAGAGCAACAGCAAAGAAGAGATCGCAGTTGACAGGAAGACAATAAAAACATCTCTGAGCACAGAACAAAGAAGGGACTTGGAACAACAGAAGCACTAAATTCCAAGCCTTGTATAAGCATGGAAAGAAGAATTCCGTCCACAACCAAGCAGATCATGGGTATTCAAAATACGAATATTAAGGAAATCATTTTAAAGTGAAAACTTTGATGTCGTACTAACTTGAAACAAACAACAATAGAATAAGATCCAATTATTTTAAATAGTTGGTGAATAGACAAAAAATACATTTGATAAATAGTGAGTGAGAATGGAGAATAACATTTCAGCTCCAGGAATAAGCAAAAGAAATTAATTCTTGCTTAAAATGTGTTGCTCAGTGCCTTGGTATCCATGTCTACATTTAAAGATCTGAAAGACTCACTAAACACAGATCATTCATGGGATGAATAATTTAGGTGATCCCAACATAAAGGACTGACCACTGAGAGAAACAGCCCAAACCCAGTAAGTGTTTCTGAACAGAAATCTCTGAGTTGCTGAAAACATCATCCAAACTAGATGAACCGAGAGTGAAGAGCAAGTATTCCAGAAGCTGGAGCAAAAGGAATCCAGGTGAGAGAGCATAAACTTGTCAAATATATAGGCATCATGACATCAAAATTAAGACGAAAGATAAGAGTGGAGCACACCTCCAAGCACCCCTAAGTACTCATAAAAAAACCCAAATAAAAAAGCATTTAGCCTGTCACTGTGGCCACAGAAAGTACAGAAAAGCCACCTCAGGACACCAGGGTAGGCAGTAAGTCCTCTGCAGCAGAGAGGGCAAGGACTGGAGGCTCCATTAAGAGAGTCCACCTCAGTCTGGCTCTCAAAATTACCCAGAGTGACCCTAAACGTGGGAGTCACTGGCAGAGTAGGGGCAGAGGCAAGGATAGGCCTGGAGAAAAGCTTAAGAGAGAGATCACACAGAAGCCAGAGCAGGAGCAGGGTCTTGGCTGCCAGAAGCAGCCAGCCGTGTGAGAAGCCGTGACTTCCCACCCCACGCAGGCTTCAAGGGACCCCCCAGCCTCCCCACACAATTCCCAGACTTGAAGGAAGAAGGGCACAGGGCACGTCCCAGGAGGCACCACGGAAAAGCCCAGGATTTACACACAGAGCACTGACTATCATTTTGGTCAGGTTTATTTACATCAGGTATCTACCAAGAAACAGGCAGTGGAGTTTTACAAGCACTCTTACCCTGCACAGAATGAAAGAGGGATGTTGGTGATTGTGAGGCTTTGAGCAGCCAGCACAATCCCATTACTTTCCCTCTCCTGAGAAGTGATTTTCCTTGTCTGTATCTGTGACCTGGATCTTGCTGTTACACCAATCCTGCTGAAGTTTGCTTTATGGTGATGGAACAGTTAGCAGCAGACCCATATCCCCTCAAGGGACACCCTGGTACCAGTCACTCAACCCAGGGTTGTGTTATAAAACAGCAACCTTCTGCTTTGCTAACGTGCAGACATATGAGCTGTAAGCAATTTTTATAAAACATTTTAAGATACCAAGAAAAGAGCAAAAAAGCAAAGATGAGAAACAATAGCATACTGTTAATTTTTGGGTCATTTAACACAACTCCCGGTAATTTTCTTGTCTCTGTGCATCAAGTTTAAAACTGGGAAAAAAAATTCATCATCTCTCCTTGTGTACATCTCAGCAAACCCTACCAGGATACTTCAAGTTTGTCTCAGTTGGCTTCTGTTATGTTGACTTCTGCTACAGGACTAGTGAACACACTGAGGAATAGAGCCATAATTCTGCTCCAAAATCTAATGCCAGCTGGAAACAGTGAAATTATGACATTGGACTTGTCAGTGGGGATGTCAACAGCAGTAGCATGAAAAGGTTTTATGAAATACTTTTTTTTGCAGTCCCCCAGATCCTGTAAAAATGCACTGAAGTTGCCTGTTATAGTTTGATCTAAGCCTCTCTGGATTCATAGAAGTCTAATAATGGGCTTCAATAATCTCTGGATCAGAACCTTTAATGATAAACGTGTCTAGAATAACAATTTTTACATCCCCTAAAAGTAAATATTTTGGTTTAAGCCCCTCTTCCACAAACAAGACAGGAAATAGGCTGCAACTAGCTTGCCTCTTGTAGTGGTTATTTTTGATTTCCTTGTGTATTACAGCAAATAACATAACCAGTAATCTGTAACCATGACTAAGGTAAAATCTAGGATAAACTGACATTATTCCTCTTGGCCACTATTTGAGGAAGAAACTGGATAAAGGCTGGAATAGCATTTGCACAAGAGTATTTTATGCTGCTGGTTTTGTACTAACAGGAATAGAGAAACTGCCAGGGAATTAGTAAAAGTAACTAGGTTTAGTAAGGGTAATGCTAACTAAAGAGCTTCAGACAAAGCATCCTATGCTTTACAGACCTTTGCACTCTGCCAGAAGAATGTGGGAAAAAAGCTAATCAATAAAAGACAAAATAGAAGCATTACCTCATCATGATGCAAACTTCCATAGCCTAAACACTGATCCAAAAGGAGAAAACTGAACTAGTGACTCCAGAGATAGGAGTAAACCTTTGGTCACATCAAATGCTCCACTCTAGTTAGAGAAATACTTGGCTCCCAGTAAAGTGGCAATCTCTGGTTTTATCCCGCACAAATGAAGATAGAGATAAAAAGCAAATAAAAAAATGAATTTTTTTAAAATAGAGTGCGATATCCTTAGGCCAGACTATGCCTCACAAATCATTTGTAGATAGCTGATTGCAGAGAAGCATCTGTCATAATTCTGACCTCTGTGTGTTGCCATACCCTGAGGTAGCAGTAACACATGCCCTTTACTAAGCAGTAGCAAACCATGTAGCAGTATGCCAATATATTAGCCACAAAGCAGATATGTAGGTATGAAAGAAGAAATTATTTTAAGAAGCAAGAAGAAATTACATTAAAGCTATGCTGTCTCTCTGGAATGAGATTCTTTGTCTGAAAGACATTCTGGACTAGAACGCTCAGTGTGCACCAGGGGGACTTCTCAGAAGTTTCTTGGTTCCCTTCAACATTGCCCAGACATTTGTTAGCTGTGCATCTGAGGCACAGACACTGTCAGTGCAAGTTCAGTATTTTGTCCTGACAGTCATGCCTGCTTTGAGCAGCACTGTCAAGATTTGGTCCTTCCTACCATCAGAAGCATCTAGAGGAATGAAAGCAATGAACAAAACTCTTTGCAGACAAAAAAAAAAAAAAAAAAAACCTGCAAAAAANATGAAAAAAAGTTTTTCCAAACAAAAAAAAAAAAAAAAAACCTGCACAAATATCCTTACTTCTTAACTAAAACTGAATTTCTCCAACTTTCTATATGCTTAGCACAAATTATGGTTCAATTCAGACTTTATGCAAAGGCAAACAACAACCTCAGAGTGGGCAAGTCCACGCACAATGCTCATCCACTTACAGCAGCTTGATCATTTGAGTGTGTTACAGCTTGCCTGTCGTTTGCTTCATGCTGCTTTTGGAGCTGTTTTTTCCATTTGTTTGTGTTGAAGGCTGCATTTGTTTTCTTTCCTTGTACTGAAAAAACTGGAGTACTGTTGACAGTAAAATTATTAGGCCCTTTACCCTAAAGTTGTCAACCAGTCTTGGCTGTTAACAGATCTAACAATTAGGTAATTAAAAGTATGATTGACAGGCAAACAGCGAAAGAAACCAAACCTGTTATTGCACCCCTTCAGTGCAACAAATAAACCCTCTGTACGTTTTCAGTATTCACTGGCTTCAACAGGCCTAATTATCCCTGGTTGATGAGTATGTGCATAGCATTCAGAAAGTGTAAGGTTTTCATGTCACTTGTTTTTTTTTCTTAGGGGGTTTTTTTTGGTTTTTTTTTTTTGTTGTTTTGTTTTGTTTTGTTTTTTTTTTTTAGCTAGAGTCCTTTTTCTGATACGTGTGTGCATTTTGAATATAATGCTAAAATACTGGATGTCACCCCGACTGCTGGAAATAAGCCAACATATAATAATATCCTATCAGGAATGCTTAGGAAAAATAAATCACTCCAGATCCTTGGAGTCAGTGATACAACTGCTATTCCCTTGTCAGAAGCAGGCAAGCGCATATGTTTAGTGCTGCACCTCAAGGTAGGCAGTCAGAGCTGCTCTGCCGTACAGGACCAGCCTGGATGACTGACAGTAACAGAGCTGTCACCGTGTGTTTCCCATTTTCTGCAGCGTGTGGTTCTGCACCCTGCTGTGTACCTCTTCAGTGGCCACTGATTTGATATGATGCATTCTGAGAGGCAGAACACCTGACGATGTATTTTAAAATTAAACCAAAATCTTGCTGCTCTTTTCCAATTTAAACATCTAGGGAGAATTCTGCGCTGTATGGGATTCTTTAATTTTTTATTCTCCCTCTTTCAAATCACATTCTCTGCCTTTCTCACACACAGACCAGGCAATAAATCTGTGTGTGCTTCGTTTTTGGTGGGCATCATTCAAAGGCTGATTTGTTAGGTGTAATTACATTCACAGCAGTTTGAAAGAATTGAGCTAAGCCGCCTGCCCTTCAGTTGCAAGTCTTGGTTTACAGTGCACCCTATTAATATGCAACTGGGCAGACAGATGAAATGCCCTCAACAGGTCTCAGATGTCTTTAGCATCTTAGTCCCCTCACTCTGTAAACATTGGTTAGCTCTGGGAGCAGGGACTGCTGTGCTGCACAGGCAATGCCTCTCTGGGGGAAGGGGAGCTGAGGCTCAGGATCCTTCCAAGAGCCTGAAAGCCACCTGAATGGCTTTAGGGACTTCTCAGATATTTACCCTTTCTTGTGGCTAACAGTCTGAGCTTGCAACCACCTCCTCTGGCCAAGCAGAATTCACCACACACAGCCAGGCTGAGAGAAGAGGGGAGAAAAATCCTCTGAAAAACTACCCCAGCAACCTTGCTCAGCAGGGCCAGGACCTCTAGGTCTTCAAACTAAATTACATCAGAGCAGGTGACTACACATGGGGGGTTTTTTTGGAACAATAATCAAGACAGATGACAATACAGCTATGCTGCTGTCTCTCTCCTCCCACTGTATTTCCTCCTCTTCCTACACACTATCATATCTCTTTCATGTCATATTCAAAGCAGCATTTCAAACCAAGAGCCGGAGCTAGAAATGGCTTGTTGGAGGGAGACTGTTCTCTCAAGCAGGATATAAAAATTGAGATGGTGCTATAGAGGAGATTACATTTTTTTAACACATGTATTTTAACAGAACTTGGCCAACCCTGTCACTAGAATGAGATGCAGTACCACTGTTCATGCAATACCTTCAGTCTCTAAGCTTTGCTGCTTCCTAATTAATGAAAAAACAACTTCACAGGCTTTCCAGAGCTATGGTAATCTCACCACCAACGCTGACACACAGATCAAGAATATGGAGAGGTTTTTCTGGAGCAGATTTTCCCACTCCCATTTTCTGATGAATTTGATCCATAGATCAGAACCTCTATCCACACTCAGTCCTTCCTCCCCTCCTGCGTATCCCTGCACCTCCACCTTGCTGCTGAACACCTTGTGTCCCACCATTGACTTGAAATAGCACATCAGCTCCTGTGGGAGCTGGACAAGGGGAAACACACACAACAGCAAAAACAAAGCAGGTGGTCTGCTAGCAGACACCCCATGTCTTTTGAAACATTCCTCTTGCCTTGTGTTAAACACAGCAAAAAATGGTTCACAGGTTACTAGGAATAAGGAAAGATTGGGTCTGCAGTCATATCCCTGACCTTTCCTCATGCATCCAAATTTAAAAAAAAAAAAAATATATATATATACACACACACACATATACTTTAACAGACATTTGAGGAGGAAACTGTCTTTTTTACATGGCAAAACTATGAATATATAGAAAACCTCAAAGGTCAATTACAGGGAATTAGCTGGCCAAAAGCTGTGTAGAAGCAGATTTATATCTGTACAGCAGAAAGAAAGGATTAGTTATCAGGGCAGGGTTTGACCTAAGGGGAATTAAAACAAACAAAACAAACCCCTGAAGATCAAGTCTCAGGCTCTCTGTAAGATTTAAGGATGTGAAAATTTCCCAAGTAACAAGCTATTTTTATACCATCTATTTTAAACCTTTCTATTCATGCAATGATTCTTCTTTTATTCGTGCTCCTTCAGTCTATTATACAGACCATACTTGCTAGCTACTACATTTTAGGACCATGTGAACTGTAAATATTGGTTTGTATCAAAAACAGGTCTGAGGATTTAGCATTTGCATCCAGACTAAGTCTTTTCGAAGTTCATAGGTGTTTTGATTCAGACTCACTTGAAGGCCTTGATTCCACAAGATGCAAAGCATTTTCAGCTCCCACCAAAGTCCAAGGCATTTGAAAGTGCTCTGTGCTTTGAAGGGTTGGGCACATAACTTAAAAATCTCTGTTAAAAAAACCCAAACAACCAACAACACTTTCCTCAATGATCCATTATTTAAGGGGCATGAATTTAATTACTTACTGTAACTAAGCTCAAGAAAGCTAGTCTTCTCACTTGGAAGGATACCAAATTTCCATGTCTGCATATAGGCACAATCACATACAGTGTGACCTTAACAAGATTTATGGTGTGGTTTATTAATTCTCTAAATTGGTTCCATAAATCTACACTAGCCCTCACTATTTAGCTGAGTAAATGGTCTTTGATCTCTGCAGAGAGAAGAAACATACAAATCAGATTTCTTTCATAAAGGTACTGGGCCAGACCCTGCCCTCGGAGGTATGGCCAGCAGCTCCTCGTCCCTCTCTGCATGGCAGGAATTCACAGCAGAATTTCGTCTGCCATATGCAAATAACATGCTCAGTTAAAGCAGTTTGGATTTCTAGACGATGGGCATTTTATCTGTGCAGTGCTGCTCATTTTGCAGCAACTAACAAGTCCTGGGGAATTTGGGAGATTTTTTTCACATGGGGAAAAAGTTAATTTTGCCTCATTTTATTTACAGAAAGCTGTTACAAGATAACACTGTCTACAGATATTTCACTTAGAACAACACAATCATTTTAACAAAGATAATTTTATTCAAGATCTACTCTGTAGGTTTAAGCAACGGACTGGCTGCTCATGCTCCACAGTGGAGCAAGCTCAGCTCTGTGGGTTTGCAGAGCTCTGTGCTGGGTTACTCCATGTATTATCTCACAAACAGTTTCCACATAACAGTTTTTCTTCTTGCCTACAGAAAGCCATGCTGGGCCTAGATGTGGCTTCATTCTGGCAGACTGCTACGACAGTTCACATTGCTGGTGCTGCCCTCCCAAGATAAATCACAACCAGTTCCACTAAGCCTCTAAAAATTTTTGATAACAACAGAAGTCAAACATTCTTTTAGAGCATGGCAAACAGTGAACTCAAGAAACCTGTACCATGTTAAGATACCTTAATTTTGTTTCATGCTGATCAGGAAAAGGAGAGGAAAATTAGAGTATACTTTACTTTTATTAGCATTTTGAAATTTTGCTTTAACAGTCCAATTAAGCCATGATGTGTTATTAAGTAACACAGTGTTTGCAAACTCATAAAAACTGAAAAGTATTCCACTGAGTTAAAATCAAAATGTGACACAACACATCTTTTGCATTTGCACCACACTGAGCTTAGAAAGCAGCATCATGTTTACTACAATGTCTGGGGAAAACTGAACAAATGCTATTGCTCTTCAGTTCAGACTTGTCCTCCTTCATGTTCTTCACCTCCTCATAAAATTCAGATTTGAGGTTTGGTTAGGTTCATTTTTAGTCTCAGTCCAAAATATTTTCAAATAGAAACTGAATTATCCCATAGGCTTATGCGTACATTAATATAGCTCTTTCCTGCACTTTCTAGTTTAACTTTGAGATGAAACAGCTCAACCTTTTGTGTTGAAAATACAAAGAAACCAACCTGGTCTTCCTCTTTTTTTAGTTATAAAGGGGGCAAGTGAATTCTTATCAAACTGGATGTGAATAACTAATTTTAATAGTTGCATTAGTCTTTAATTATTTCTTTAACTTCACAATTTCATCAGTTAACACAATGCACAAGAGGCAGTATTTGGCTCTGTAAGTGTGCACCTCACAGAGGTGAAATTTTTTGCAGGCACCATCTGGAACCAGACAACTGAGGACGAAGTATTTTGTTCAAGTCTGTGCCAAATATGATGAAAACTGAGGAGACGTACATGAAAAGAATAGATTTAGAAAATACCTAAAATAATCAATTCCACCAGAAGACTTATCTCTGGGAGGTTGGTCACACATCTACTGCTTCTGATAACTCCTGAGCAAGAATTCATGAACTCTAAATGGACTCCTAAATTCTACTGAAAAAGGTGAAGACACAACACATCTCTGTCATCTTTATCATGGTGGGACTTGGATCTGAAGACTTTACCAGACAAAAGGCTAATTCAAGGGACAAAATATACTGCAGGTAATGTGTTATCCCTCAAGCTGGGAAACGTGCTGAAGCTGCAGAAGCTACTTGAGTGTTCAGGGAGAAAAATTTTTGCTGGGTACATCCACACAAGCTGGTGTCTAACAAGCTGTACAGAAGGCAAAGGCCCAGGATCTGTTGTTTAGGTGGATACCAATTCCCTCTTTGTCCTAATAATAATAAAAGAACCAAACAAAAAACAAACAAACAAACAAAAAAATTCCCACCACTCTAGAAGAATTCCCGATACCATGATAACCTGTTCTGGTCTTTGTTAGATCAGCATTTTATCTAGAGTTTAAATCATCCTTCTTTTTCTCCCCTGGACTCAATCCAATGAAACCACTTCTTTGTTCAAAGGTAGTGCCTCAA
The DNA here is from genome assembly GCA_013399225.1 of Rhipidura dahli. NCBI lineage: Eukaryota > Metazoa > Chordata > Aves > Passeriformes > Rhipiduridae > Rhipidura > Rhipidura dahli. The sequence goes on from VXAC01000790.1 coordinate 2,349,720, forward strand.
CCTGAGCACAACATGCGGCTGAAGCTGCATTACTCAAAATACAGCTATAAGTGTCCTTTGTGTGTTTGTGCTGCACACTGGTTAATGTCAATTTTCTTGCTATTAAAACAAGAGCCAGCACATTGAGACTTCTCCATGTACCATGATTTCTGAAGTCTCTGAACCAGAGACAATTTCTTTAACTAAAGGCACTCCAAATCCAAAATGTGGCTTTGCTCTCTGTAAATGAAATTTGCCATATCTGTTGTAATTTTATTCCTGTGTGCATTATACTTGTTTCCCCATCTACATTTTCCTTTTCTTCTATTGACAGTAAATTTCATCTGCCACTCTAGCATGCTGTCACTCACTCCTGTGAGATTCTTCTGCAACTCTTTATGCTTAAGTTTGATTTCCAGAATAATTTTCTATCACCAAATGCTCTCATTATTCAATTTAATATCTAAGTTCATTTATGAATATGTTGAACAGCACAGCTACCAGCTGGATACTACTAAGTTCCCTTTACCAAGCAAGCTGACCATTTATTCCCACTAATTTTCCCCCATCTTTTAACTAGTTATTAACCCCTGAAAAGATTGTCCCTCTTGTTTTATGATAGCTGTTTCTTTCTTACCAGATGTCTGCTGCAAATACAACCCAGCAGAACAAGACAGCCTAGGAGGTTCCTGGAGTGTGTGGTGGGGAACCAGGGGAGGTGCCCTGCTGGGCCTCTTGTTAGTGAGCAGAGAAGGGCTGATGAGTGATGTGATGATGCCTGGTGGCTGTCTTCGGCACAGCAGTCACAAAATGACACAGTTTTGGATTCCCAAAGAAGTAAAGAGTTGGGTCAGCACAAATTGCAAGCTTGGACTTCTGGAGGGCAGACTTTGACCTGATAAGGAGGTCAGGGTCCCTTGGGAGGCAGTTCTGAAGGTGAAAGGAGTCCAGGGAGGCTGGACAATCCTCAAGAAGCAAAATCATAAAGGCACATGACCAGGCTGTCCCCACATGCCAAAAGAGGGGGAAGAAGACTGGCCTGACTGAACAGGGAGTTTTGGAGAGAGCCTGGGGGCAAAAAAATTGTGACCTTTGGAATAAGGGGCAGCAACTCAGGAGTTGTGTTTTCTTGGCTGCCTGGATGGTCAGGCCCAGGGAGTGGTGGTGAATGGAGCTACTTCCAGCTGGTGCCTGGTCACCGGTGGTGTTGATCAGGCTGTAGCACTGGGACCAGTCCTGTTTAATGCTTTTATCAATGATTTGGTCAAGGGAGTCAAGGGCACTCTCAGTTTGCAGGTGAGAGTTGGGCAGGAGTGTTGGTCTGCTGGAGAGTAGGAAGGCTCTGCAAAGGGATCTGGACAGGCTGGATCCATGGGCCAAGGCTGACTGTGTGAGGGTGAACAAGGGTGCCAGGTCCTGCACTTGGACCACAAAACCCCAGGCAGTGCCACAGGCTGGGGCAGAGTGGCTGGAAAGCTGCCCATTGGAAAAGGAGCTGGGGGTGCTGGCTGACAGCTGCTGAACATGAGCCAGCTGTGCCCAGGTGGCCGGGAAGGCCAATGGCACCTGGCCTGGATCAGCAATGGTGTGGCCAGCAGGACTGGGGCAGGGATTGTCCCCCTGTAGTCAGCACTGGTGAGGCCACACCTGAATCCTCTGTTCAGTTCTGGGCCCCTCCCTGCAAGAAAGACATTGAGGAGCTGGAGCGTGTCCAGAGAAGGGAGCTGGTGAAGGGTCTGGAGCACATGTCCTGTGAGGAGCACCTGAGGGAGCTGGAGGTGTTTAGCTTAGAGAAAAGGAGGCTCAGGGGAGACACAGCTCCCTAAAACTACCTGAAAGGAGGTTGTAGTGAGGCGGGAGTCAGTCTCTTCTCCCAGATAACAGGAGTTTGGAAAAGAAAAACAGCCTCAAGTTGCATCAGGGAAGGTTTAGAACGAAAATTAGGAAAAATTTCTTCACAGAAGGGGTTGTCAATCCCTGGCGCAGGCTGCCCAGAGAAGTGTTGTAGTCAACCCTGGAGGTATTCAAAAGACATGTGGATGTGGCACAAAGGGACATGGTTTAGTGGTGGGCTTGGCACTGCTGGGTGAATGGCTGGACACAGTCTTAAAGCTCTTTTCCAACCTAAACAATTCGATGATTCTGTGAAAAGCCATCAAGGTGAAAGTGTTTAGGGAAACTTTCTGGAAATTCAAAATATACCCTTATCAGCTCCACTGCAGAGGTTTTCGTTTGTCTCTATTTAATTCCTTTACACAAGCCTCCAACTAATCTGTGAGATAAAATCCCTCTATAAATGCCATCTTGTGTTTTCACAATAAATCATATTTATCTGTATTTCTACTTTATTATTAGCATGGGCTCGGCCCAAGAGAGAGGTCAGATTCATTCCTGCTCAGACATTCAACATTTGTCTTCCTCTTGGACCAAGAAGGGGTTCTTTAGTACAATATTATTGGCTCATATTCCATTTTTCATCCACAAGTACAACATTTTTTTCTGTAAAATTACTGTCTAGCTAAGTTCCCCATGCTGTGTTTGGGTAAATGCTTGTTACACCTCTGTCTGAGGTCTGTGGCTGGTTTCTCCCGCGTTTGGAACTGACAAGACAAAAAGCAATTTTAGCTGAAAAAAATTTCTTCCAAAGGGGACCCTTTACCCACCTGATCCCTTCCCAATCCGTTGGTAGTGACACCTGATAGTGGAAGTAGGAACACATCCTAATTTATCAGTCCCCTCTGGTGATTAGCTGGGTCTGCTCTCTCTCTGGTATGCTGAGCAGGAACAGGCTGTATACTTGTGTTGTATAAAGATAATTTAGGCATATCGATGTTTTTGCATTGATGGGGCATGGGGAAGGTGGTGAGTGTGTTCGTGTGTCTGAGCAGGGTGTGGGTTGTTGCTGGGTGATTAAAACACAAAGTATGTTATGGTGAGATAGATTATTTGAAGAATGTACAGCAGGGAAAACCACTAGAGGGAAGAAGGCAAAAAATGACTTGATTCTAATACCCAACAGTATGCAAAAGGTTAGGGAAGAAGACAGTCAAAATATAATTTCAGACCCTGATTCAAATTCCACTGAAGTAAATGAAAAATTCCCTTTGGTTTCAATGGAGTCTGAACTTGATCATTCTGAGACTGCACTCACACATCAAATGTGTTTTAAATTTAACCAAAAAAAAATTAGACAAGTAAGGCAGCATGTGAATTGTAGAATTTGATTAATATATACAGAAAAATCAATTTATTGAGTCCTATCCTACTTCCTTTGGAATCGGTGAGAGCTTTACCATTGATTTCAGCTGTAGAAAAACCTCACTGCTTCCTAGAGGGAGCTTTCCATCTGAGTCCCCAACAAGGAAATGCTCATTCACAAGCCGTGTGATCTAATCCATGGCAGCTTTAGCAGAACACACTGACATCCCTAGAGAGCAGGATGAAGTCAGATCAGGGCTGTAAGATGAACCAAGGCCACGTAAAGCCTTGCTTAAGTCAACATAAGGATATTATAGTCGAGATTTCACCACGGCCTTTCCATTGCAGTGGGAACTTGAAGCAAAGAGGGTTGAGCGAGAGTTGAAGCGGGGAGACCCGGTGATGCAGGGTTACGTAATAATCCAGCCTGCTAATCACAAAAGCATGGATAAGCATTTCAGCCTACCTCGCACAGGCAAGCATCTAATCTTGGACATGCTTTCTGGTGGGGTGCTTTATCTTCCTTTCTCTTTCTTGCATTCTTTTTCCTTTTTTTTTTTTTTTTTTTTTTTTTTCCCCAATTGTCACACAGCCTGAGGTGAGAGGAAAGAAGCAAAGCCCCCCTGCAGATAAACCACAGCAATCAGGATAATGATTGCAAAGGATCATCAGTCTTCAGGACATGACCTGAGCATCACTGAGGGCTAAAAAAGCATTTTTCATCTCTCCCTTTCTTCCCTCCCTCCTAGTTTGTCACTGCAGAAATACAGGGTAGCAGGTAAGCAGAGATGGTGTTTCTGATTCTTAGACAAGACACAACATAAAATGTACAGGTCAGCCCTCTGGGGTCAAAACCAAAGGAAAAGGAGAAAAGAATCCCTGAGAAAAGGATTAAGCAGGAACCCTCCAAATCCCTGCCTTGATTCTCTTGTTCCTAGAAACGAAAAGAAGCCAACTGAGCTTGCAATTGCCTTTCCCAGATGGGAGATAGGGACTTTCCAAATTCTTCATCTGTCATCAGCCAGGGATAGAAAACCCTTGTCATCATCCCAAGAAAAAGAAGAGGGTAAACATTTGTCAGGGAGATGCTCTGTATCTCATTTGTTAAGCACCTGAAGTGTAAATAATTATAGGTCAGGCCCTGCTTTATGTTATTTGTTGTCCTATTACAGAATTACTATAAGGTAATATTTCAAAGGATTTGTTTAGAGGAAAACCGTAACCAGGTTACATAAACTCCCAAAGCACAGTCAGCAAACTTACTTAATATACTTTGTTGATATGTATCTTTTATTCCTAAAGGACAGCAATGAAGAAAACTGAAAGGGGTTGAGAGTGCACTTACTGCTGTATGAAAATCTGTAAGGCAGTTTAAACAGGTGATCACAAAAACATTTATCTGTTATTGTCACAAACTGCACTAATCAAGCAATTCACATATATCTGTCCCATGAGGGCACTAACTACAACTCTTCAGTTTTAGCACAGTTTGGATCCTACAAGATCTTACTGAGGCCATGATATCCTAGATGTCTTTTCCAACTTTAATAATTCTATGATCCTATGATGTGGTGTTGCTCAGAAGGGTTTAGTATGCTATTAGGAAAGGAAATGAATTCATCTGTGGGAGATGAGAAGGTGATCAGCTCAACAGGACAGAACAAAATCAGTGTACAAGTGGAGAGTTACAGATTTCAAACTCTCTCTGCCTTGACTAATTTAAAACACATTTCAAGAAGCAAGATAAATGGGAGAAGGGAAGCCCTCCCAGTCGTCAGCAGGGCCAGCTGTTTTACAGCAGGGTTATAGGGAATACCCAGGGGACACCAAGGGGGCACTTCAAGTACCTGAATAAAATATTGATCCCCTCCTAAGGGCTGGGGTATATTAGAGACCTTGGCAGAGAGTGAGCATCAGTGCCATAGGGCTTACACAGATTGGCCCCCCCCTCGCTGGAATGCAGAAAGGACAGGCTCATACTGGGGATGCACAACAAGATCCAGTCACTTTTGCCACTCCTGAACTCATATATAAGATGTATTCACAGAAAAGCAATTTACCCTGCTCATATGTTACTGAAGCCTATGGGTAAACAGAAGCTTCACTGAACAGCTAGTGTGTAATGTTCTGCTGGCCTTGCAAGAGGTATTAAATAACTATGAAATAGGATGGAAGACCGAATATATTTTTCTATTATCAAACAGCTTTGCATTAGGTTATTCTTCAGAACCATAGGGAAAAAAATTTTGTCTCATGCCTGAGACTGTCCTTACTCTCCAGAAAACTGAATGACAGAGGGAAAGTAACAGAAAAATAAACCTCAACAAAATCTCCAAAATGACCAAGCTATTTTCACTGCATTGAGATTCTCCCAGAGGTGAGAGCAAAACAAGGTCTTTGGAATTTTGTATGTATTGACAAGTTGTTGTCAGACTGCATATACATTTATTACACCACACTTGGATTCTTCAGTGCACACTTTGCTTGGCTAGTAATGTTTTCAAAATACATGGACCTCTGAAATCATTGCACAAAGCTCTTTCAGAGAGGCTAAAATGCTTCACTGCACCTAAAAATATGCAGTGACAACATGGCAATCCGAGGCACAGTTGCCACAGGTATCAGAAATACCTGCAAAGGGAAGATTTAAAGGATGAAATATGCTAAACCCCATTGCTCTACTTAAACAACTATAAAAAAGACTGTGATTTATGGTAATTCATTGCAAGTTCTCCAGCACTATCACATCAGAGCAACTCTCAACCTTCATGTAGTAACCTTAGAAAATTACCTAAGGTGAGGTCTTATTCCCTTTTCTGCTCTAACAACAATCAGTGTTGAACAGATGAAAACTCAGGAAAAAGAAAAAGCTAATTTCCTGACTGCCATTGTGTCACCTCCTTTCCAGATGATGTCTTTTATTCATCTTGACCTCTGTGTCATGCTCAAGATCACCTTCAGATCAACACTTCCTGCCATGTAAAATTCAATATGCCAGTATAGGAGAATAAATGGATGTGAAGAGGATTGAAAAGAATAAAGCAAAGTACTCTTACAGAAACACTAAATATCACCTATAATTAAGGAGCAGATAATTTCAAAAAGTTGTAAATAAAATTACTGTATTATTTATGGGATTTATTGCACTTTCCAAAAAATAAGGTTAATATAGTTTATATAACCAAACAGATGTCTGGAAATTCTCACTTTATCACAAAACTCAGTCAAGAAATGCAAGAAAACTCAGGAGGTCACCCTGGAAAAATGCAGCTAAAAGTTAGCAGCACCTCCTTTGAAGTTGCTTACACTAAGGGCAAAATCTGGCATAAAAAAACTCACTTTCTTGATGTGATTTTGAAGTCTGGAGCCACCAGTAAAACAATCTGTGGTTTGTGCCTTATTATTTGTTATATGAATATTTTACTCTATCCCAAGCGTGAAAAAAATAAAAGCACATCTCCTACATAGGCAATGGCAAGGAGCTTTCTTCTTTCCCCTGCCTAGAAATCACACAGCAGCAGAGTGCTACAGGAAAGAGTGGCATCTTCAACCAACACCAGTACTTCTCCATAATAAATAATTTACACTTGATGATCCATTTAAAGCAGATCTTAATTAAGTGAAATACAGTTGCACTTATTGATCCACAGACCTACTGGATCATGTACAGATCAAATCCTTATCAATCTGTGGACATAACCTTTTTCAAGAGGTGTAATCTAAATTAAATCAAATACCACATTAAATGCTTAGACCATTTTTTAGATTGGTGTGTGCTCTCCTGGCTTCAGAAACCTACTGCTAAAAATATTCAGCTACAGAGTTTATCCAGACTTATAAATAATGTGGCTGGGGCAGCTGTTCTTCTAAGGGCTGTGTGCTAAGCAGACTTGCAAAGCATTGCACTGCGGAAAAGGGATCCTTCAGATCCCACAGGCTACAACAGGAAGATCTAGAAAAGCATTGAGGTTTCACTACATACTAAAAGGTCTCATGCTGCTGCTGGTCACCCATCTCCAGTGCAGAAGCACCTACCAACCCACGGCTGCAGTTGATGCAACAACAGTTTCACAGAGCTTGTCCACAGTTTCTTCCAAATAACTGCTAAGTCAACACTGTCAGGGAGCAGAGGACTATTGCTAGAGGCAGTTTCTTTCCCCTCACTTTCACAGAAATAAAAGGGGGGAAAGTTAAATTGCTGTGGGAATTTTAGAAATAACGATTCTATAATACTAAGAGGAAGAATGTATCACACATTTGAAGACTTAAACCTTCAAAAGGGAAAGTTACAATTTTCTATTCATTTTGGAAATCTATTTTGTATAGTGTTTTGTATAAAAATATGTATCTAGTTAAAAAAAAGAATAGAGCTAAAATAGTTTGTTAGTAGTACAGGAACAACTAATAGGTTCTGAAAAATCCTTTTTTTTTTTTTGGTTTTTCCTTTATTTCAGCTGAACTAAAATTTTTGTATCTCAGGAAACTTCATTTCAAAGTGACATGTTTCATTATGTTCAAGGATTTTGCAAACATGAACCAAGTTCAAATGTATAAAAATTCAATTAAATCTTAGATTCAGGGAGGATATTTTATGATGTAGAATGTTTCTTCACAAGAAAATCAACACTAAAATAGGGAACTTTTTGCTTGTTCCAATAAATGGTGAGATTTATTTCCCTTAAAAGGTTTAATTACTTCCTGTTCACTGATCTGCTCCAGTGTATTTGCAGAAGCTGATGTCACCTGGACCTTTGTACAAATTTACTTTTCAGCTTAGTGAGGTTGCTCATTATAAATAGGTTAAAGCAAATTCTAAATAAGCTATTCCCTACCACTGCTAACACCAAGAATAAAGAAAAGAAGAGTGCAAGAAGGATACTAGGCAAAAAAAGAAAAAAAATCCACACCAACAAAAAACCAAAACCTTCACAGTTCAGGTTTTCTTATTGAATACTGCCTGCAGCAGCTCAATTCAAATACTTAAATTATGTCTGCAATTAGACAAGCCTATTGTGCTAAAGATATTTCAGCCAGTCCTAACAGTTTGAATAATTTTCAGTGGGGAACACTTATATTTTTGAATTTGATGCATTTTTTTCTGAAGTATGCAAGAGGAGTGGTTTAAGAGCAGCTTACTCTGCCTCAGTACTGGGGAACTGAAGAGACTGCATTTCTCTCTGATTTTTGTGACCACTGCAGTAGCACTTGTTCACAATTTCCTTCCCAGAGACCTCCCGCAGAAGTGAAAACTGAAAATCCATTCTCTATGCTGATAAGTTTACCAGCACATTAAAGGCAGAAAAATCACAGAAGCTACAAAAGCCAAGTGTCGCACGATTTTCCTGTTTGTGGCTATGCACCAGCCTTACAGATGCCCATGTCCCATGTCCCTGAGCCTAATGAAGGTAAGCAGCTCCAGGCCAGTCCTCACTACAGAGTTCTCGGTGTGCAGACCTGCAGCACCTTCTCCTCGAGGGTTTCCACAGCCTGATACACTGATAAGCAAGTTCTTTCAACTTGGGTGAGTGACACTGGTGCTCGTAACACTGTGCATTTCCTTCACATCATTAATGACTACAAAAGGTGTCAAGATAATAAAAAGCCACTATATGGCCATCGTTAAACTCCTGCTTCAATTAACATTTTTATTTCCAGTCCCTTTGGGTAGAAATTCTAGGCTTGCCTGTTTTACAAAAGGCAGGTTCATTTTAAAATAGCTTAAAAGATAAGAAAACGCCAATAATCCAACCCAGAAAAAAAAGACTCACCAATTTTTTACTTACTATATAACACAGTCTGAAAGACTTATGCAAACGTTCACCAAAATTTGGATTCATTGCTTTCTAAAATGATGTCATGCAAAAAAAGCTGCATTTGTAACTTTTTATTTGCTCTCCCTGATGAATGCTCTCGAAAAAAAATTCTAAAGAAATAGATGACTATTTTTCACAATAGTGAAAAATCACAGTAGTGAGGTACAGGCAAGGCTTGCCTGCATTAGCCATACCAGTTGTGATGAAATTCAACAAGCTTGAGTGGCATAGGTCAAAAAATTCTCTTATATTTTGCAAAACTAAATGAAGTCACCACAGTAGTGCCATTAAAAGCAACCAAGACATGGAGTCATTTAAACGGCTTCCCCTAGATGGCTAGGTTAAGCTCTGTTAAAATTAATCCTTTTTCATGCTGGCAGGTGTAACAAAAAAAACCTTTTTGTATGGAGTGCAAAGAGGGTATTTTACCCTCTCAAAGGAAAGCTGCTTGATATTTCCATGGAGAAAACAGCACAAGTGATTAACAATTTAGATTTCCCATTCCTAAGCTTTGTTTATATAAATATATGGGGGATCATTTCTGAATCTGTAAGAGGATTTTCTACAGTCCAATGTAAAGAACTTAAAACTGCCATAAATGAGATGTTAAAAAAAAAATAAACAGATTGCCTTGATAAATGCCAGTTATTGCAGACTGAGCTCCACTGTAGTAACACACAGAGCAGCTGACATTTAAAAGGAACCTGACTAGAATGCTAGCTCCCTAGGTAGAATTTTTTCTTCTCTAAAATAATCTCAAGCCTTTGTATGGTTCCCACAAGACAGGATCTCTGTAGTGGTGCTCAGCCCTTCCCGACTCACAGTTATGACCTACTTCAGGACAGCCTTTTACACACACACACACAAGGAGCAAATGAGCATCTTCTTGAGCTGGTTCCAATGATGGGTATGTCATTGCTGGGACAGAAGGGACTCCAGAGACCAGGTCTTTGACATAAACATGGAAAGCGAAATGCACTTCACTCCCCTCCACTTCCCTGCTGACTTTCGTCCCTCTTCTCTGCAGGATCAATTCTTCCTCAGAAGTTTTTCCCAACTAATATTTCCTATCCCTGACTTGATTTCTGTAAAGGGCTGAACCAGTTTTCCTTGTGAAGTAGTGCTGGGTTTTTTCCAAATGCAGAGACAGATGAAAATAGCATGCAACAGTAGTTTCCATCTTCATGCTGCTTTCTTGCTCCCTGGGGCTCTCTCCTCAGCACAGAGGAGAGGATCAATATGCTTTGTCCTCGAGCTCTTGGCTTGTGGGAATTGCTTCACTGACCTGCTTCTGGCCTGCTCTTCACAGGTCTCTCCTACCAGTTCTAAAGAGCAGGACCCCAGTTTCTGACTCAGTGCCCCCATTTACAGAGAGGCAGCCTTGGTGCTGCTTGATGACTTGACTGCAAGCTTTCTGGGCTTGTTTTTAACCCTCTCTTTTTTTTTTTTTTTTT
>VXAC01000790.1:2360191-2399856 GCA_013399225.1 Rhipidura dahli
CTGATTAAACAAATCCCTCCACTCCCATAACTCTCCTTCTCTGTTGATTAGTAAACCTTGAACTGCCTCAGCTACTCCTGCTATGCACTGAACGTATCATACATGTTAGTACAAAATTTACATAAATGACCCTTCTCAGCTGCTGGCAAAGATGCATAAAATCTATTTCTTACTTGATGATAAGTATGCTTGTTAATATAATTTCTGTCTGGCCCAAAGGAGGCAAGTCAAAGAATAGGCAATAGAGCATTTAAAGAACAGAAGCAACAGCCAAGTTCCTGACTCAGAAAGGACCAGCTCTTTGCTCAGAAAAACCCCAAACAAGTGCTGTAGGATAACTATGCATTAAACCTCTATCCTCTTCCACACTGAAGGCCACGTATGAAAGTACAGGGAAGGACATGCCTACAAAGCCAACCTTCACTCCCACATCCTTGCCATGACAAGTTGTCTGCAGCAGCCATGCAAGATGTGCAGGACGACTTCACCAGCAGAAACACATCAGCTTCCGACTTCTACCCCTGCTGTTGACCAAAGATTTTTGACATCCTGATCTCCCTGACTGCAGAGGGATACATGCTGGGCATGGTCATAACTTCTGAAAACTGTGTTGAAAGAAAATATAAACTGATTCTGAACAGCCTCTGGGACTCTCCTTAGTGCACCTGAGAATGTCAGGACCATCACTGCATAAAACCCACAAATACAGGTAGCCAAAATGTCTCTGTTCTGTTCATATCCATTGAATTCAGAACAAGTTTAAAACTTTGAATTTAAATTCTAGGCTTTGGAAAGTTTACCCTTTACACAGAGATGAAGAACTAATAAAGCTGGAAGGAAACAATACATTTTTAAAGCTGACTGAGACTCAGAACATCGGGTAAGGACTGTTCAAAATGTGCTCACTGCCACATCATTTTGACAGTACAGCAGTGTCTCAGCAGGTTGTAATGCAACTCCTTGGTATTTCTAAGTGCACTGGGCCTCTAGGATCACTCTCTGGGAAGAAACGTCAAGGTTGTTATTAGAAAGTTGTTTACATTTAATTAAAGCGCTCAACTTATCTGAGCTTCCATAAGGTTAATAAACCCATCAAATTTCTAGAGGGATTATAATCAGAACATATATGTTCCAGTAACTTTCCTCTGTTTCTGCAAGATTTCTATAAAATATTTAAGTCCATCAAATATTGAACATGCACACTTAATGATCTAAACTTTAATTTTAGAATGAGGTTTTGAGTTTGAGAAGTTATCTGTAAATACTTAAAAGAAAACTTGGCAGAAGCACTCTTTAGCTAGAGGAGCTTGTGAAAATCTGATGATCTTTCATTCAGCCTGACTAGTTTACAGAGAAACTCAGCAGCCTTTACAGGTTTAACCTCATAATATTTCCAGGTTTTTGAATCCTGCACTTTCATTGCCTAGAGGTGTAGTTGTTTATGATCTTGCATAATTTCTAGGTGATTTATTAGGCTCTATTCCAGTAGGGACAGCAGCAACAGTTCTACACTTATGGGCCATCTCCTCTGCTGTAATCATTGTGGACCCACTACCCAGCGCCCACCATGGTCCATTGGGTTGCTTTTCTGAAATGCTGCCTATACTGAGAGCCAAGCACACTGTCCAGGTGCATCCTTCCTCTTTACTCAAGGTTTGGCATGGAGATGCCCTGATCCTCCAGCTGAGAGCTGCTGTGAGAAGGACACACAGGTAAACAAGCTGGAGCAGGGCTGGGAGCAGCCAGACGCCAAGTGGATCAGGTCCCCGGGGCACGGCAGGGAGTGCACTGCCTTCTTGGCCCCGAGACAACCTGTGCTATTTCCCACCAAGTAGCACTTGCTGATGATATCGGCAAGGCAAGGCCCACAGCCAACTCATGCATTATGTTGCTGATGTTACAGAATCAAATTTTATAGGAGAAGGCAGCTGGAAGAGGCCTCCAGAGAAATCCAGCTCACCTCTGTCCAAACACAAGATCAGCAATGCTTGCGTCATTTTGACAGATGCTCACCCAACTTGTTTGTAAAGCCTTCCAGTACCAAAGGCTCCCTAATCTTCCCAGCAAGTCTTGACTATTCTTATCATTATAAAGTAAGGGTTTTTCCTAATGACTAACCTTTCTTTACAATCTTAGCATATTACTTTGTCTTATGCAAGATAAACAGTTTATTTGCTCCATTTTATGTATTTTTATTTTATTCCCTCAATCCTGTCTTCTACAGACAAAACTTTCATTCATTCTTCTCTTCCATATCGAGGTTTCTGTATCTGTGACCTTTCTGCCTGGTCTTCTCTGGTACCTCCAATCTGCAGTTACAGATTTCCAGTCAAAGTGGCACCCTGTCCACAGTGGTTTCATCAGAAATACACTTCTGTAGCCTACTTAAAAGAAACTACTGTGAAACAGCATCAAACACCCAAGTCAATAGACAAAATGAATATTGTCTCCCTCCTGTTCAAAAGGTGTATTGTTCTGTTACAGAAGGAAGTTGGACATATTTGATATTATTTGTTATTGGTAAAAGTCTGTGGCCTTTGCTTGCTTCCATTATCTCCTTAATTTCTTCTTCCAGTATTTTCTGAAGAAATTAAGCCACAATGAACTGCCTCAATTATCTTTTTTCTTCTTTAAATGTATGCACTAGGTTTCATTTTTCCAGCAGTCTAGTATTTTTCCCACCATCTGTAAATTAACAAAAGTATCCATAAGCAGTCCCTATTTAAGTAGTTTCCAGATTTTATTTATTGAAAGATGAGGTCTTGCCCTTGGATTATTTATGGCAACATGGACCAAGTTGGCACTTTTAGTGAAGATGTGGCTTTCTGCCAGAGAGCAGTAAGCACTGTAATCTTTGCAACTTCATCTGCTAATAAACTGCCTCTGTTATGTAACAGGAGAGAAATTCTTGGCCATCTTCTTACTGTTCTGGTCATCTAAGGTCCATAAGGTCACTGTTACTGTTCATCGTGGGAAGCCTTCCATTTTTCAGTCCTTGCATGTAATGAGGTTTTTTTTCCCTTATCTTGTGTTTAAAAATTGCTCCCCTATATTTTCCACTATATTTGCTGTCTAGGCCTGATACCTTAGATGCAGAAATTGCCCAAAATGCCTCCTTACAAATCAAAAGTCTTAAATAAAAGAAATCAACCTAATGTGTCCTTTTTTATTTTTTTTTCTTCTGAATATCTTCATAATTGTGGCACTTGGGTTGAAAAATATGGGATTAGATTTGATTGTCAGGATCCATATATTAAAAACAGAATCTTCCTAAAGAGAAACTGTGTTTCTGCTCCTGCCCAGCAAGGACAATATATCAGATAAACGGAGTGTTCAATCAGACATGTAAATCAGCTGCATCTGGGCACTTCACATGTGTTTCCGTGCTGGTTTTTGAGATACATAGAAATCCAGCCAAACAAGAAATAGGATGTCTCATTGGCTTTCCATGTGGGACATGGGACGTGCCCTACCACAGAGGACAGCCAGCAGCGTAAACGTCACAGCCCCGCAGAGCCTGCCCATGTCTCCAGCGATCCTGGCAGGACAACACTGGGGGCATGGACCCTACTCTTGTGTGGGCCACACAGCAGGTACAGGTAGGAGACTGCTGGGGTCAGAGACCTCTCAGCTGGAATTCCCTTTGCCCTGCATTTTGGAGTATCAGAAAACCTCTGACACATTTCTTGAAAATATCTCCTGCATAAGTCTTCTAAGTCTATGAAATTTTGTCTTTAAGTTTCTTTCAATGTATCAAGTAGATGTCAGAGGCATTTCTTCCCTCCTCAGTACATTTTCAGGCCACACTGAAGGATAAACCTATCATGTTTCTGACCCACTAGAAAAGCTGCTTTAGTGTTGCAGGAAATGTAATCTGTATGGCCGACATGAAAGTGTTATAAGATGTGAGCAGCAGAGCTTTTGGAAGGTTGTGTCTGAGCCACAACATCCATTCTTCATTGCTAGGCTTTGCAAGCTAATATCCTCTTAGCCTAATTTAAAATCATTAATTAAAACTGAGTTGAAATTGATGTGTAATGTAATAAGGACAAGAGGTCCCATGCCAAAAAAAGAAGAGGAAGTTTTAAGAGATGTCCATGTATTTATATTTTCTCTGCTTTTCTTGAATCAGAATTTACTGTACAACATGACCCTAATTTAGTAAAGTCCTCAGATTCATGAAGTTTACACACACATTTTTGATGAAAAATTAGTAATTACTATGATGAAACTAGGAACCAGGCAGGCGGCTAGCAGGTTTTTTTTGAGGAAATTATAAACACAATCCCTCTTTCTTGGTCCTCCAAGGCACTGGGTATATCACATCAACGCAGTAAGGAAAATCTGTTGAAATCAGTTGGAAATCCTGACTAGCACAATATGAGCTGTTGCTGCAGTGTAAGAAGTTCTTCATCTCAGCAAGTGATATGCTACAACAGGTTTTGTGAAGCGAATTCATTTTCTCTCCCGTGCGTGCTGGGGTGGAGGCGGGGAGGAGGATGGGGAGCGGGAAGTAGAAAAGATGGTAGAATGGCAGGGTAAAGTAGTTAACTTTTTTTTTTATTAAACCCTTGTTAGTTTTCAGTGGGTGTAAAAAATAGTTAAATTCCGTAATTAAATTATAATTCCAATCTTAAACAATAAAAAGAAATCCTGTAATAATCTATGTGCAGTGCCTGACAGCTGGGCCGTCTGATCCTTGCAGTCTGCTTACAAATTGGTATTAGTGGCACTAATAAAGCTGATTAATGTTGTGACTAGAGACCCACTAACCTGACACTGCCAGCTGGGCACACAAAGGCTGTCAATCTACATGGCAGCTGTTAAACTATGAGCGCCGTAGCCTTTAATTTACATTTCAGCAACCTCCTCACTGTAATGCATTTTAATGGGCACGAATAAAAACTGCTGGTGACGTGCAGGAATTTCACAGGATATCGGTGTGTACACATTATATCAGTAAAATGCCACTTATCAAAAGACCAGAGATAAAGCCAATTCTTTCCTCAGTTACTTTTCTTGAGACCTGTAGCAACTCTGTCATAAGAGATGCACTTACTGCAAATTGACACTGGTAGGGCTGAGGGCACGTTTGCAGCCAGTTTACCCATCCTGAAGAGTTATGACAGCTCACTAATTTCCATGATACAAATAGCCAGGAAGATACTATCTGCATCTTAATGGCATTTTCCCACAGCTGCTTTGCTTACAAGTACTTTGGAGGCTCTCAGAACAGGTCGTGTCCATCATTCAGTGGTCTTTAGCAAATCACCCTCCTGACACTTTTTGCAGAGCCTGTGGCTGGACTGGGAACCCAAGCCACTCATTCCCTTCACCAGGTTATTTTCTGGTGAGAGGATTGCTGCATTGCCTGTGCTCCAACAGTACTGTGTGTAAACTATATGTAAACAGAGGTTTATAAGCTGTTAAGACTATCAATCCAGGACCTTCCATAAATATTCAGTCCAACTGATCCACTTACTACTTTAATGCAAAGAATTTACACTAATGATACATGAGTTACTATATTAAAATAAAAAAGGGGAATATGCACAAATGTTCCAAGGCTAGTCCATAGGAATTATGGTCTACTTTCTTTGACCCTAACAAAAGCCAGGTTTATAATGATAAATACTTTCCTGCCTTGTAAACTGTATTACATATGCAGAAATTCAGGTCAGCATTTCCTTAAGGCAGACATCCTGGTAGATATTTTTTGTAGATTTTATTTTTACTATTATTATTTTTAATTCTTTACTCTTAGACTGTTTTGTTGCCAAAATGCCCAAGAAATGTCCTTTCGTTGTTCCATTGTGTTGTCCTGGCAACATCCAAAAGCTAGAAATTTTTCAACATTTTTTTTTTTTTTTTGAGACAGGGAGTTATACAGGAGGTAAGTGACAGAGCAGAAAATGATGTGAAAAAAGAAAATATTACAATCCCTGAGTGTTTATGTTACTCATTCTAAAAAAACCATATATAAATCCAAGGACATCACAAATACTCAAACATATATTAAAATCTGAAATAGGCTATTAACTCTATACTAAGTATGTCTTAGAAATCCAATCTATTGTTACTGAGTCTTTGCTACCAAGAATAGACTTCCCTATCTCTCAGTTCCCAGAAAACAGGTGAGCAAGTACATATTTCTGAAAAAAGAAATCAGAACTAAGCAACTTGTAAAAAACCCTCATGCTACAATTAATTGAGTGACCTAAAATTTAAATCCAAGTCTATTAGGTCTTATTCCTGGGGTTTTTTAATAACTTGAAAAATCTTCTGTTCTCAATGAAGCACAGTATTATTTTTTTTTAATGCAGTTTTTTGAGGACAGGGACAAAGAGCAGAGAATTAAGGACATGGTGAGAGTTGGGTTAACATTTGTCTGCGTAGCCCAGGTCATGCATCTTGGTTTGCTGTTACTTCCGACTCACACAGTATCAAGTTCAAAGGCAAGTAAAGAGGCCATGAAAGGAACAGTGTTTGTACACTACTCTGAGTACAAAAATGAAGGTAGCCCTCTTGTCACATCACCAGTCAGCTCTTGAGCCTTTTGTCTTTTCTTTTGACATTTCACAGAAAACATTGTGGAGGGGGAATCTGATGACTTCCTAACCCTGGATCCTGCTGATTTAAAAATACTTTCTTATCTAGCATAATATTAACAAAAACTGGGGAGAAAAAAGGTACCAGAAACTGTACTGCAGAGTCAGCAGAATAAGACAAGTTGTACCCAGCTAGCAGGGTGAGCTTCATTAATATACAAGTTGCAAGGTCTTGTAGCTGATTTGGGTTTCCATCACTGAGGAATCTACTGCACCTCATGTTCTCAGGCATCACCTCTCAATGATTTTGGCCAAAATGTTGCAATACTGAGCTGCCCTCAACTGCCTCCCCACAGAGCTAACAGACCTCCCTCCACAAGCCAAAGAATCCTTTTGTCATGAGACTCTCATTAAAACTAAGGCAGAACTCTGTGCTTTGGACAGATGTAAGGTGTGATGCATTTGCAGTACTAGTTCATTGTCACTGCTCAGTATCATGAGACCATTTCAACCCCAGGAATGAACAAACCTTTCTATCAGTCCAACTCTGATTCCCAGGACAGTATCATGTGGAAAAGCAGAGCAAGTGTCTAAGTCCAAGATTCCCCTCTTCCTGTTCCTTTGGCATACTAAACCAGGAGTAAGATGACAAATAACATACATTATAACTATCCCAGTGTCATTAAGTCCCATGATTTCTTACATCCGCTGGGGAGGGGGAAGAGAAGACATACACAATAAAATCTGTTAACACATTGAAATGCAAGGCCAGCAGAAGAAAATCCAATCCTAACATCTCAAACAGGATCTATTGGAAGTGGAGAGAACCATGAAATCACCCACTTATTTTTCTAACTTCCATCAGATAACAGGATTCAAAGGATTGTATAAATGCCAAGATAGATTAGATACAATAGATAGAACCAATTGTTTGTTCAGGCTGTGCTACAAATATGCCAGTCAAATGCATATGTAGTCTTATAGGACTACATGCAGAGATGTAAATGTTTAACTTGAATAGATTGGGGCTGATGACATTCTTAGCCTGCAATCTTTACATGACATTTCCTTTCCCTTTCCCCTATTTCAAAATGTAAGTGAGAAATAGTAAGGAACAATCTCTCTCTGAATTTTTTTAGTGTAGCAAGAACAAAAGTAAAGTTGTGCTTTTTAATACAAAAGTAAAAGGAGTTACTTTACATCAGCTCTGACAATTAATAGAACCATTAACTATTGAAATAAATAGCTGCAGTTTGGTCTAAAAAACTTCTTTAACAAGTGTTTTCTATAGGTGAAAGGAAATTCTTAAGTGGGCACTGACTCTTGCAGTAGAAGTTAAAGCAGTGAGCTTCACCTTATGAAATCAAACTGTGTTCTGCTTTTAATGGAAACATCTTGTCTTCACATACCCACTCAAAGGTTTCACTGAGAGAAGAGCTTACATACAATATTTCTTCTTCCCCAGTTTAATTTTCATGAGTTCCTACTGATAGGGGTCAAGTGAAATAACATTTCATAAGTAGAAGTTTATGACTAGGTTTTCTTGCCAGAACAGAATGGCATCTGTTCCCATGCATGTTTAATTTAAATATTTTTCATGAATGTGGGATGATGGTATAAATATTTGAAATCATCAATATAGTAGACTGCACTATAGCATGGAAAGGCTGCTGCACAGCTGCTGTTAAATTATAGATTTCTTATGCAATGAATACATTTAACTTGTCTTTTGAAGAATTAAAAAATTATGTCTTCTGTCTAAAATACTTTGTCAGATCTTTAAGAGATGTTCTTCATATGACCTGCAGCTTACAGACAACTGAAAGCATAACTCTGTGACCCCATCATGAGTGACACTTACATAGGCTGAACTGATGGAGCCAGGGCAAGAGCACACTGCTCATGGGCGATGAGCGAATTTCTTCTCTTTGTCATCTTTAATCTCCCTTCTTCCACTCATGAACCTGTTCTCAGTAAAAATAGCTCCCAATTCCCGTATCTTGGTCTATGGTCTGATTCTCCAGTTTACATTCTAGAGAACACTTCATCTCCCCAGTGCTGACTTGAAAAAAAAATATAAAACCAAACTTTACCACTAAAACAAAAAACTATTTTTGCCTTTGTCTCCATCCCAAGAACATGATAATGTGCCAGTTTACATCATCTGTAAAAATTCCAACAACCAAGTCTCAGAGCCAGATGAGGCTCTCCCTTATGTACAAGTCACTTAAAACAGCCTGGAGAAGTTTTTGTTAAAGGCAACCAAATCCAGGATGTGAGGGAAAGGAGGTACCAGAATGTTTCATGGCATTGTTCATGCCGATATCTGGAACCCAGGATGATTTATAGTGAAACAAACACTGGCAATTTTCACAACTTAACAGACAGAAAAATGACCATTTTGTTATAGTCCAACTCACCAACTACACCTTCCTAAAAAGAAAAAAATGACCTTATTTTTAAAACATTTATTGTAGAAAAACTCTTCTCATTGCAGGGTATGCTTGCATGCTCTTACTGTGATCTAAAAATTAATTTCTTGACAGTATCTCTGGAGTCTTGGAATTACAAAGTCTGCTTTTAGACTTTTTAATTGTTAAAGCTAATTACAAGTGGTATAATTTTGATGTGCTATTCATTTTGGTGATTATCTGTAAACTCAAACCACGTAAGTGCCATGGCAATGGGGAAGGCAAGACGTGTAGTGAAATATTATATGTGTGGTGGCATAAAGCTTTATTGGCATGGGCTAGGAATGGATGCATTACTCATGAATGGTGAAGCCAGCAGTAAATTAAGAAGGTGGCCCCAAGTGAGTATTAGTCACCTAAATACAACCATATGCCACCAGATTTTGCGTTACATTTTCACAGAAATGTTATTTCTAAGATTTGCAGAGAATTTCTAAATGGACTCCAACTTCAAAGCCTCACAAACGAAGACCTAAGAACCAACATGTGTGCAACCCACCTCACCCCTTCCAAACTTTAAATCATTAATGAACTCACCTATAAATCAAAATGTTTATCGCAAATGGGGCTGTTTTACCAACCATTTCTGGGGAGTAGAAACAGCCTGCATTGAATGCCATGAAGTCACCCTGCTTGTTTCTCTTTGCAAAGCTTAGATCACAAACCACTTCCCACCTACTGAGGGGAGGCTTGTGTGGCAGAAGCATCTAAAAAACAGTATGAAAACTGCTGATCTTGATACAGTGCATCATGCCTGCAAACTAAATGCTACATCTTTGACAAAGTTGCAGAATTCAGGGAGTAACTATGAATATTACCCATCTTGCAAAAGATAAGCTTGTAAGAGGCTGTTATGGCCCATATATAGCATAATATAGGAGTTGACAGTTACTACCATTTGCTCAGAGCAGCTTTTGAGCCACAACAGCAATACAGAGCGAGCTCTATGTTGCCTCAGCTGTGTTATTTTAACAGTAATTCAATTTGCTGGGTACATCGGGTCACATTTTGGTTGCTTGTGAGTGATCTGCACAGTAAGCAAACACATAAGCACCATCAGGGCAAGGACTGTACACGAGGGCTGTACCGTGCACAGCCAGAGGCACCAAGGACTGCACTGGGCACTCTGCTGTTGCTTTGGCTGCCTTCTGCCTATCTCATGCTGCCGTGGCTTAACCCATAGCTCGATGGGAAGTTTTGCACTCAGTGACAGTTTCTACAGCCCTTTATGTGAAAAGGGGATTGCCGCACAGGTCCTGAGCATGCAGCCACATGTCTCTGAGCTGTCTTGTGCCCAGAGGGCAGGAAGCTTGAAGTCAGTGCAAGGAAGCTTGAAACAACTGGGAAAAGCAGGTACTTATGCACAAGCACGGCCTGGGAGAGCCTAAGAAACAACATAAGTCAAGAGCTGTGCAAGGTTTGGTGTATTATACACTTTATGTGTGCAGATCTCATAAATCGTAAAGCTATTAATTATACCCATGTTTGGCTAACAAATGCACACAGAGTAAGAGCTGTTTACAGACCAAAAGAAAACAACAGATCACTTTCCAAGAGGGTTATTTTTTCAACTAAAATAGAGGGGGGTTGCAAGCCAGCTCTTCCTTTCCCCCTTCTTCATGGCTATTTCTATACATACTTCAACAATCCCAAACTAAACCATTCTCAAACAGAGAGAAAAAAAAAAAAGGGGGGGGAAAGAAAGAAAGGATGGAGCCCTCAGAAAACTGGCAAAGAGCTATTTTGTAAGGAGGGAACCAACGAAAACATTGGCATAAGGCACAGTTGGAGGGTGTCAAATCCGATGTGGCAGCCCTTTCTTGTGCTGCTATGTGGAATTTGCTTCAAAAGATCAGCAAAATGAAACTCTTCATACCTGAACTAATACAGATCCATGTAAATTTGAGCTCTGATCTTACAGAGCCAGTCACATCGCTAAAGGCTCAAAAGGACTTGTCTTTGTTTGTTTTTGAAGTCTATGTGAAACCGGATCTCACATACTAATATCTTGATCCAAACAATATAATAGAATCTTTTTCTGTTCTCCTCACCCTCTCAATAGAGCTCTCCTCCAGCTAGGGTTCATTTCTGTCTCCTTCTGAAAAGCAAAAGGGGTGAAAATAGTTTTCCCTTTGGTGAAATGCTTGCCTCCACAAAACACTCAGGAGTGAGATGGAGTGTGGTGTAGGGATAAATAAATTAATATTTAAGGTTTGTATTAAAGGTCTCTTGCTGTACTGCAGAACTGCAAATTAAGCACTGCAAATAGTGGTAGGATCTATATCGCTGCAAACCAAAGCAGCAGAACTGTTTAAACATGCAAGACCACAGGTAATATGAATAACAAGTTGAGGGCTCAACTTCTTTCACATCATTTACTGAAAATGAACCTATTTGTCTTTCAGAGGACACAGAAACCCATCCAGTACACTGACTTTTAATTGTTTTGCCACATGTAATCTAAAGCAATAGAAAGAGGACGCATTCAACTTGTTAACTCTTTCCTCTCTGATTCTCTAATGAAATATACTTAGGGAATGCTACATTATTCAAATTAGCCAAATGCATTGATTTTCCTTAAATGTAGTTTAGGTATTTATCTGATCTCAGAATTAGAATTATATATTTTGTGCACATTGTTCACATACAAATAGAACTGGAACAGATTTGCAGCTTCATAACCCTGGAAGTCTCCAGTCAGCCAACTGATTTTGTAAGTTTAATAAGATGAAATCCAAATTCCAAAGCTTTAGGTAATTATTCACCAAGATTTAGAATGATCTACTTTAAAAAAAAATTTCTTTTTTTTTTATGATGGAATAAATGCAAACAATTTGTTTAGAGGATTTCCTATAAAGCACATCAATTTCTGCAGAGTTTATGAATCACCTCCCATTCGTAATAAAGCTGCATTAAACCTTTTCTTTGTATTATTGTGCTAACAGGATCATACACACAAAAGGACAATCTGAAAAGAGAAAACTATTCTGTTCAACACAATAGTTAAGGTTAAAGCACGTGTTTTTTACAAACCTGACCAGCAGCAAAATCCACCTATAACTGCCTTGTAAAATAAACAGCTATGACTACAACTGAACTTTTGTTGCATTTAAGCAAATAAGAGTTAAAGGGCACTAAAATCTTTGTAAGGATGGCTATAAAAGCAATTATCCTTAGATCACTTCTACTGTAAAGTTTGACTTGAGCAGACCTTTATATGCACCATTCTGTTATCATCCTTATAAATCAGTGCTTGCCCCATACACTGGGACTTGGCAGGTGCTCACCCCAATTATTGGTAAAGTTTCCAGCGTGTCCAAGAATGCAGGATCTGAAGGCATGTATGGCCCTAAAATGCTATATTCAGTATCCCCAGTACTCGCAAAGAGGAAGGAGGCTAAAGATCAACAAATGGGGCAGAACCCAGCCAAAGATATGAGCTGACCCCCTGGTAAATCAGTTTCCCACTGTGTGACTGCAGAGGTCATCAGACACAGCACCGCCTGAAGTTCAGGCTGCCGCCTCCCAGGCACTGCTCCGCCATGCTCAGGCAGATGCTCAGTCCACTTCTCCATGTCAGGCCTCAAGCCAAAATCTTGTGAAGTCAGCTGGAGAATTTCCATGTTCCATGAGTGATATTGGAAAATACCCAGCTGAATTAAAGTAATGATGTTTTAAATATACAGTGCTACGGGAAGTGGAAAGATTAAGTATTTGTTCCAGTTCAGATTTGGGCTTTTTTTGTTGTTTGGTTGGTTTTGTTTGGTTTGTTGAGGTTTTTTTTTCCTTCTCTTTGTAAATCAATTTGAAGCCGGCAAGAAAAATGATCTGTCACCATGTCTTATAGGTTTGCCCTCAAATATGCAAAAATCATCACCCTGAACAGCTCAGGTAGCATATAACACTTGTCTTTGTTTGGAGAAAACTGGGAATTGGCACATTGATTGCAAATTTTTTTCCAACTACCACACTTAAAATTCTTAAAAGCTACTTTTATAATGTTCAGAATTCCTAGGAGAAACTCTGAGGTGTTCACAAAACCTTACTTAGTAAGTACATTGGAGTACAATTAAGAACACGGCAATAGTATGCAAGAAATATTCTTTAAAATGAAACAGAATTTGAGATCTTTTGGGAAGACGGGCACTTTCTCTCATAAAGCATCATGCAACACTAAACCATGGAAAATGTGGTGAGAAGGTTGTTTAAAGAATGACTCATGGCTGTACTCAAGCACAGAATAAACTCCAGTGGGTTTGGAGGTTTTTTTAATCTTTTTGTTTTGCTGATCCCTATGTAGCAAACATAAGCCTATTGATTATTAACTTGCTTTACTCCAGGATTTTCAACACTATGACACAGTCCACAGATTGCTGTGGATCATTGTGGTCTGCCACTGAATTTACGCCGTTCTCATTCTAATCTGGCAAATTTGCATTTTGGCAATTATTTCTACATGTGTTGAGAGACTCAGGACTAAAAATTCTAGATTTAAAAACAACAACAACAAAGAATTAGATTGAAAGGGAAAGCAAAATATTGTTATATTTCTGTTTTCTTATTAAGTTATATTTTGGCAATCCTTGAGGAAATTAAAGCTTTGGAAACATTCCATGTGGCAACACGTTTTCCAAGAGTGAAGAATTGCAGGGAATACACAGACATCATTTCACGATTAACAGGCAATGATCTTGTGGGTAGGAATGAGAAACAGAAGTAAAAATCTATATATTAAGATCAAATAGAATGGAAATTGGAGTCAGCAGACAGCCTTCCCTGGAGTGACCATCTAGTCACTATGACCAATATGGTTCTT
The DNA here is from genome assembly GCA_013399225.1 of Rhipidura dahli. Taxonomy (NCBI): domain Eukaryota; kingdom Metazoa; phylum Chordata; class Aves; order Passeriformes; family Rhipiduridae; genus Rhipidura; species Rhipidura dahli. Next base: position 2,374,027 of record VXAC01000790.1, read on the forward strand.
AACAGCTTTGCACGTACCTTAGCAAGGCTTCTCATTTGTTGTCTTCTTGTCTCTGGTCATGGGATAGATTCAAGATAACCAGAAGCAACTATTTCCATCCCACATAAAGAGCTTGGAAAGTAGCCAACTGCTCCTTGATGCACAGGCTGTAATATTAAATCAGTGCTCAGAAAACATGATACACCTCTCTCTCTCTCTCCCTTGTAAAGTCACAGGGGAGAAGTAGAAGGTATGGTCACTATAAGCTCCGTATTTCAGAGTCAAGCCCACATCTGACGGGATTTCAAAGGCAGGTCATGGTATATGAACTCATAGGCTATTACAAGAACCATAAGCAGGTTGTTACTCTTGTCATAAATTCTCTTTATGTCACAAGTGCCCATTATGCTTACACTACAATCACTGGTCCCAGAGAGACCGACTTTGTTAAAACCAAGTAACCACAAGCATAAAATTCACAAATCCCTCTGCAGCAAAGCAACCATTATGATGTACTGTTCCTAGAGAGCTGCCCATTTCTCATTCAGCATCAAACCCTGAGAAAAGGCCAGGGAACAAAAATAACTTTATTAAGCACATTTTAAAATTCTTGTACTTAGGAGAGAAAAATGCTTCTAACTCTAGATGAGGAGAGAAAGAAACAGAGTTCAGAACTCTTCTAAATTTATGGCCACATTAATTGAGCTTTTTGTTACCCTGGGCTGCTAATACAAGGTCTAGAAATCAACATCTAGCACCTCTGAGAAGGCTTGCACAGAAGCTAACAGCATCCATTGGAAGGAAACTTCATTTTTAGATATATAGAAAAGAACAATTTGAGTCTAGCAACTTGAGAATGGGGGAGGTAGGAGAGAAAACTCAAACAGAAATATGTGCATTTCCTATTGAAATGTTTTGGCTTGGGATTTTCCCAATGAAATTAACAGGCTTTCCAGGAAAGTAGCAGCTCTCTGAATTTTTTTCTTTTAGTTAAGAAAAGGAAAAACAAAATCTATCAAAGCTTTTGAAGAGACTTACAGGTTTTTACCCAACAGCCCTAGAATGGTGTTTGCAGTTTTTGGCCAATGCTGATCTATTAGAAGCTAAAGAAAATTAACGAACTCACATAGTTCAGTTAACCACATTACATTTCTTAAATGGACAGGGAAATAGAATTTGTGAAATACCACAGGGGAGAAAAATGCTATAGTTATTAGAAAAAGAGGTTACTCTATCACACCTTAGGCAATCTAACATTTCACGCTTGATTTTTGAGTAAGAGCCAAGAGTTTAGCTTCAGCACAGGACCTTGCTCAAGACCCCTTTACCCTGTCAAGCTGGTTTTGCTCCACCAGACTTTACTCATAAATGGAACCAGGCCAGACTAAAAGTCTCAATAATAATAATCATAATAAAAGTATTCCACAAGCAGAACCTGTTTATCTGTTTTACAGCAAAACAAAGGTCAGCAAACAATCAAATTTATCCAGAGAAGTAAAAGGATAACTGTAAAGAAACAGCCAAGATCTACTGCTCCACTGATCAGTTTTGTGCTATTCTGCTTCAGGCAGAGATTAAAAACCAGCAAGTCAGCTTCCACGTGTAAAAACTTCTGATATCCAAGATTTTACCATGAGAGACCTTTTTCCTTCTACAATAGTTTAAGAATAGCTTCATGTGCCCTTCATCAGTGCCTCGATATTCCAAGAGATACTGCCTGGCCAATTAGGAATTGTGCAGAGCAGCCCCAGGACCCAGACATCTTCTACTTCATAGCTGGAGATTAAGGGACCAGGCAGCCTGAGAGCCATCCAGGCTCAGAGCAATGGTTTCAGCCCCATCACTTGAGGTACACAATTGCCACAGATCTTTAATCATGTTGGCCCAAATCACAGTGTTGGGACACTGGCACATCACAGCCAGAATCAGATCTGAAGTGCAACACTGGGAGTAGAAGATGTGGGCTCAGTTGTTCAGATCTACCATAAATTTCCCAAGATTTAGGTAAATCACTTAATCTTTATATCCCAGAGACATAGGTAAAGACAATACTTCCTTTTTCGGACTTCTGATTTATATAGTCAATGTAATTTTGTGCGCAGACTACCATGGAAATTATTTGTGCGGCATCTTCAGAGCTTCTGAGCTTGTGTGGTACCACACGCCTGGGACATTTCTGCCTAAAGAAACTTTGTACCAGAGGGAACATTTTCTGAGGATGGCTTTAATGGAGCTTTTGGCAGAGAGAGGGTAAGGTTCAATGCTCTCTGGTCATTGCATGACAAAGGTGACCCAAGTTCAAATCAGTGCTCTGATCTGCTTAAGTGGGCACCTGAACACCTGTGCAACATCTGACCCTTGTCCTGCAATCTGTGAAAGAAACTGCTCTAGCCTCTTTCACAAGTCATCAGTTTCTTAATCAAATGCAGTTTTCCTCTTGTATTTTGAAAGGCTTCAACCCTGAAGGTTCAAATTTTGCCACAGGACTGTCTTCTAGGAGCTCTATGAAGAAGTTAAAGCTATTAGCATTTCCCATGCAATCCAGTGGATACATATGCAAATACAACGACTCTAGGCATGAATTTTTAACACCACTTGCAAAATATGAAAACTAAATGGAAGCAATGCACATAGCAATAGTTGTGCAGTCAATGCACTGAACTTCTTACTAAAGGTGCTCTGTAAACTTAATATGACATCCCTTGGTTATGCAGAGACAGACAGACACTGAAAATTTCACTCGGGACCACCTCCAACAGGCAACACTTTGTCTCAAGCAATCACTTCATCCCTAACACATTCCCCTCTGGTTTTCAATGTAATTTGGTTCAATCCTAAAGACCACCAGAAAGATTTTCACAGGTCTAATTGGCAGACACTTAATTCCCATTTATTTTTAATAGGAGTTAGGTGTTTGACATTTTTGTCTTTGAAAACTTCTCATCATCTCAGTTCTAGTAAGAGAAACATTTTTTTTCTAATCCTTTACAAAAATAATGAAGCAACAGTGACTGTACTCATTTCTCACATAAGCATGCACATAACACAGGCTGAGGCCTACAAGTGTAAAAGAGATTTATACATGATGGCACAAATAATAGCAGTAGGGGTGGTGTAGTATGGAATGATTGCAAAAACAAATGCCCATGAAAGGGTGGGAAGTGGGAGGTATCTGTTTCAGCAACCAGCTTCTGACAGATGTCAGAAAAGGAAGCATGACATACCTATGGAGCAATTTGACACTCATTTTTTCCCATGCATCCTTTCCACTGAAGTATTTACATTTCCCAAGTGCCTTGCTTATCTTAAGTAAATCACTCAATTGGATATTTCTTTTGGGTTGAGTTAATTACATGAAAGAGCACAACAACTTTGATCCAGTTCCTCCAGTAAACAGAAGCCCGTGTTTGAGACACAGCTGCCAGCAGGCCCAACTCCATACGTGTGACACCATGTTGGCAGAAAACTTTCAAAAAGAGCAACACATATCAGAGATTAGGGTCCATCCCTGAGCCAACATCCCCCACCTACACTGCACAGAGTGTTTACTGTGAAGGCATCCCACAGGTGGGTTTGCTCACAGGGCAATGTATTTATGGACATTATGCAAACGGCACGTGAAACATCCTTCCCCTACTCCAATTTTCCTGCAATTTAAACCAAATTCCATAAAACTAAATGAAAACATGTTTGCTTTCCCCGCCCCCTATAACCATTCTGTCTTGCAGGCCCTTAACTTTGATGCTGACAAAAAGCTAGAGTGCTGACTTCTTCAGTCCCAAACTGAAGGCAGCAAATGTTCATGGCTGAAGTTTAAGTGGTAAGTGAAGTATATTTTTAAAAGGGAAGTGCAGCTGTCCCTCTCTGCCGCAAGGTATTTTTCAATTTATGTGGCAAATCCAATATAAAGGTTTATTGTACGGAAGGCAAAAGATCTTAATCAGGAATTAGCCTCTTCTAATGAGAAGAAATAAGCACCAAGGCTGCACGAATTATTTCTAAGAGATAAGAATGTAATTGCCTAATGTGACTAATAATCTGATAAGAGCCTGTTTTATCTGATTTAACCCACGGAACTGCTGCTAATGTACAGAATTTAAAGTAATCCCCAAGGAATTCCTCTTATCACAAATGGGATTGCAGAATGATAAAAAGATTCATTGTTACAGTATTTGCTCTGGACACTTCTGTTCAAAGGAAGCAGAGTTTCGACAGCTTGAAGTAATTGCAACATTTGCTCAAAGATGGGATCATTTCTACAACGCTTGAATTTTTGACGACAGAGTGCATATTCTTATTATGAGCAGACAGTAAATTATACAATCCTATTTCATTTATAGCCTGGATATCATCTGAACACTATTACCAGGAAACAAACACATGTCCCAGTCGCTGTGAAAATGTTTTCCAGTGTGAAAAGATTTTCTAATGTATTTTTGCATATTGACAGAAATTAATATAATTTGAAATCTATAGTGACACTAACACTGTTATTATCCAAATTCATCCTCTATTCTAATCCTACCGTATAATGACTTTAATCCTAATGGGCATAATCATTTCTGATGTAAAACTAGATACATGACAATCACAGAATTTAGTGATATTATTATACCAAAGAATAGCAGCTGTTGATTTGCCAATATTAACAAGTAGCAATCTTGTGATAACTCATTGTTCCAACAACTAATCAGAAGAGGAATGAAAATTTGGCATTTTGGTCCTGTAATTACATCTTTATGATGCTACAGTTGGTAATTTGCATGATTTTGACTGTTGCACTTCCCAGGAATTTTCTGTGTGTTCAGTACAAAGGCTCATGGATGGCTTTATGGACCAATGTTGTTATTGCTTGTGTATACCTAACAGCACATAGCAAAATATTGAGAAGCAAAAAAAAAAGTAAATATACAGATTAAATAGGTAGGACATAAACCAATGGTAAACCTGAAAAAAAATTAAAATTGAAGGTGCTTCCCTCATGGCTGTGTGCCCACACAACTATGTAAAAAAAAAAAAAACCAAACAACTCTTCTACCCAAATCCATGGAGACTCCTTCTGTTTGTGTTTTCATGATTGCAAAGCAAGTGAAAGAAGAGAGGAGTCTGTGAGGTCCATGGATGGGATAAAAGCACTTTCTGTTTAATAAATTAAATACATATATTTTTATATATATATATATATATATATTTATACCTCTGTGTGTATGTATATATTATATAGGTGTCTTTGGAAAGGAGTCTGGGCTGTTTAATTTTTCTCTTCTTTATACAGAAGTGTGAGAAAAAGTTTTTGAAAGGTACTTTTGTGTGAGCACAAACACCTTCAATAAAGGAAAGCAGGGCAAAACTGGCTCCTCTCACCCCTCTCTCAGAGCAGGTGTCTGTGGGATGGAACGAGGGTCTCCATCATGGTCCATCACTTCCAGGCAAGTTTGCTCCCCTGCACAGGACCAAGACAGGAATAAGGCAAGTGGATTTACTCTCCAGGTCCACAGCAGCTTCACCCTTAGTCCATATTTCTCTGCCTTCTCTAAGCTCTGTACCCATTTCTTCACTCAGCCATGGGTATGAGCTGTTGCAGTTATCAGTGCAAGCGCAGGAGGTGATGCAAGCAGCAACACACCAACTGCAAATGCCAGAACTTCAGCAAAAGCTTGTTCATACACAATGCAAAAGTATGAACCTGGCCGAGTCTCTCCCTCATAAAGAATGTAAATATCAAACAGATGAAAGGGTAACTTTCTATGATTCAGTACTATTATTGTTTGTATTCCCAGTGTCCTCAGAGATCTCAGCAAGCAGAATTTCTACCACAGTAAGCATTGTAACACAAAGTAATAAACAAGCCATTCCCTGAAAAGTTCTCATTTTAATTTAGATCTGTGTACACTAAGTGGGTGTAAAAACTAAAGAGACAATGTTGAGGAACAATGATAGCAGAGATCAGAGCAACGTCTCTTTTGGGAATGGGTTTTACGCTGCTTGGCCAAGAACCACAGGGCCCCATCCCTGGCAAATCCTCAAATATCACTGTAGTAGATAAGTCAGTTATGTATGTGCACAATTAGCTGATCTCCAGTCATTTAAATTTAATCACAATATTAAGATAAGAAACACTCAACAATATCTGTTACTGTTCTGCATACCACCATAGAAAGAGTACACAGAATAAACCACACAAACCATCAGGCTGGGCAAGACACCACAACCTCACCAAAGCTGCAATGTCCATGACCACAGAGTACCTTCTCAGCATCTGGCACAGGGCTGCCATAGCTGTTAAACTGATAACAGATAAACCTCTGATGTACTTAGATGTACACTTCTGCACAGAGAAGATACCCCAAAATCCACAAGGATATGGGATATTAAAGGATATTTTCTTTAAACCAATCAGATATCCAAGATTTTTTTTATAGCCAGGATAAAGCATCTTCTGGACATTTCTTCCCTTTCCCACCTTCATCACTTTTAAAGGTTCTAGAATCCTTATGATTCAGTCAAAGAGCAGGCAAAGATAAGACTACCATCATGTTAACCTGCAAAGACTACATGAATAAGACTAGCAGGCACTACCTACTGCAAGGGACTTAACAAAGGCTTTACCGTTCCTCATTCATTTAAGAGCTCAGATCTGTACCACTGGATCTACTTCCTGACAACTGCTAGAAAAGATGATATTCTAATTTCTCATTCTTATCCCCCAAACTTGTCTGTGGTCCTCATGATGCATAATGAAGGAATGTCTGGAGACCTAAAGGTACCTAAGATATCCTTGCAAAGAGAGTAGCAAAATTCACAGAAACATCCTACAGCCTTACATACAGCTGGTTTTTATCAGTGACTTCATCCTCTATCTACCTCCCACAGACTCTCCAGAGCATTTAGAAGGCAACATCCAACCACCAGACTTCAAACCCAAATATATTAACAAACTTACATTTTAATTTCCCAAACTGACTTTGTGTGACCCCAGGAAACCAACTCTGAAATGATCATGTAACTTCAACAGTTTCATAGCCCACTACAAAGAACAGGTTCTAGGTAACTGCACCAACCATGGGTTGACACTAACACACACACAGGGCTAGAAGTTTTTGTTCTTTTCTTTGTTCCCACCATCAATTCAGTAAGAGTCATTCCTCCATCAAAGTATATCTGGAATTCCATAAAAATACAGTTCACAAAAATCTCTTTTCTAGAGCATATCAGACCCATAATATCATTACGTATCTACAATTAGATCAACCTAAGAAATGGCAGCCTACAAACTACCATTAGTAAAAATCTCTAGACCTACACCATGGAGCCAGAAATCATCCAGAACACATTTTAAAAAGGCAAAATAGACACCCAGACTCTGTGGCACCATCATACTTGCGAAGAGAAGAACAATCATGAGACCAAATCTCACCAACCTATAACTGGTCTTTATTCACTAGGAATACTCTCCATGGAACAGATCATCTCTCTGGATGAGCAGCATTAATATTACTCTAACTCATTACAGTACAAAGTGAACACCCTATATACAGTGAATCCCACCCTACCCTAGAAGTCATTAAACAGCCATAGCCCATCTTCCCAGTTGTAAAAGTAAATGCTCATGAGCAAGAGAAACACCAGTTCCAGCATCCTATATATACACATGCACCTCAGAAGAAGGTATAGGCATCCCATAAACCTGCACAGCAGCTACAGGGGTGAGGACAAACTGTCAGCATTCACTGGAAGAAGCTTGATAATGATCAGACACATCCAGTTAGTGGCAGGGAAGTGTCTGTCATAAAGCGATGGCTCCATCTCAGATTTCTCCACCCTGATTATCCAGGAAGGCCCACAATTACATGGAAATGAGGCAAGACAAGTTTGTAGTTAGAGGCAATGTCCCTTGTTAAACCAACTGGTGCAGTTAGAGAGAACACAAGCTTTTGGGCATACGAGTCCTCTTCTATTTCTTGTCTGAAATAGAAGCAACAGACTTCAAAGCTAAAAACAAGTTGAGAACAGTTGCTTAGAGTGTAATTAAGACGAGTATTTATAAGACCATTTCTGAAATAAAAGGTAGTTAGCACCAGTGAAACAGAGAGGATGTTCACAAAGGGAGGAGGGAAAGAAAGGGAAGGGAGAAGAGAGATAGTAACGTGGTTCTCCCTCAGCAGAAGAAAAGAAGCAGGTCGTTTATAGTCCATGAAATGCAGAATTAGGTTAGTGAAGGAAGTTATAGCATGCCATAAATCAAGTGTATCTATTGAGCCCATGCTTTTTGGTATCCAGTCAGGTCAGGAATTTTATTTCCTATCATCATCTTCAAAGAGTGTGATATAGTTTGTCTGTCATACTATTTATTTTGATTAAAAATGCTAATTCTCATTCCTTCAGAGAGGCTGGACTGTAATTACCCGTAGAGTAGGAGGTGTCATGCCTGGGTCCATCACTGCTGCAGCACCACCCTGAAGCCCTGGGAGTACAAACTAGCCAGAAAAATTGATTAATTCCATACAAGCACTCATTCTATGGTATATCATGATTTTACACTTTGCAGGCCTCCTTTGTCACAGATCACTGAGGATATTGCATCTCCCTCAGCTATACTACGGCTCTGCTCCACAGGTGCTAACTATGCCTACAAGTTTTCTAATAGAGGAACATGAAATTAAATTAAAACAACTGTTTCCAAAGTGTTCTTTAGCTGAAGTTTTCTGCTTCTCTTTCAGACTGCCCTTTTTTTTCTGCCAGCTATTTTCCTTGTTCTAATAAAAGATACTTCCTACAAACCTTGCTATACAAAGCTAACACATACATATTTGCTAAAGCAATTTGGATAAAAGTACACCATTCTACCTCCAGTTTTGGGGTGATTGATATAGTATTTTACTAGCAAATTTCTGGAGGCTAAAAATGGTTTGGTTAAAAAAAGTAATAAAACCAACAAAACCCATATCCCAAGAGAAAGCATTACCAAAGCGATACTTAATGTAAAAAGAGATTACATGCTATAGCATCCTTTGAATTCAAGTGTATCTATATTAAGAAGTTATTACGTTAGTACATGGATTTCTATACGCAGGCTGATGCAAGTTTTCATGAAAAAACTTCTTTAATTGGAAATTATCTTCTTAAAAGCTCTGCCTCCAATTACATGCTGATATCTGCAGAGAACGGGCAGATTTTAAAGGCATCAAAAAAAAAAAAAAAATCCTAGCAGCAGCAGGAAATAAAAGTAGAACCCCTAAAATCCAAGAGCAATTTTAGAGCTGGCATATATTAATAATCCCCTGTGGAATCAGTCTGAGTTCCACTGATCTATGCCATGGTTCTTAGTTCACCTATAAACCAATACATTCTGGTTACATTCGTAATTTTAACTTTGTGATAAGCCAAGACGAGATTTTCTTGGTATCCATAAAAATCATGACAGTGCATCATTCTCTGAGTTAATTAGTGTATCCACATTGGAGCAGTAAGGCATGAAGAAAACAAATACCTAGAAAAACCCTTCTTTAATTTCAACAGAAAGCACAGCAGTTATTAATGTAAATTAGAGCTCTTCACAGCACAGGCACACCACACTTGCTTACTTGCTATACTATATGCAAAAGAGAGTGATTGACTCTTAGGAAAAATTTTTTTATGAGTAAGTTATGGCTTTTTTTTTACCTCAAAACTTATCAAAATTTGCAACTATCATTAATTCTAGCCATTGATTTGTCTTCTTCTGCTAAAAAGTGACACCCACTGAAATCATATTGCTTCTAGAATAATCTCCACTCATTCAATGAGTGTGCTAAAAATGAGACAAAAAGCAGTACCTTAAGCAAAAGTTAAAAAGAAAAAAATAAAAAAGGGAACCAGCAGGATTTCTGTGATTTTCTAATTACCTTTGCTTTTGTAATATTGTCACAAATCCTTCACTCATTCCTATGAGAGATCAGTAACAGATTTTACAGTGAGAAGAGCACAAAACATAATATTTAAGAAGGATATGCAAGAGATTAAGTTTTGACGGGTTTTAGTGTATCTCTCCTCTGTGAAAGTGCAGGACTAAGGAGCAGCAGGGAATGCAGAGCTAGAAGGTTTGTCTGTTCACTCTACCCTTCCAGTGCAGTCAGTTTTTTCCTGGATAAAACCCGAGAAAAGTTTTCGGAAGACTACTGCACATGAATAGAATTAGATACAGATATATTTAACTGAGGTTTCACGTTGCCTAAACACAAATGTCTTAGCAAGAGTAACAGAGGAGCTCAGAAATCATGTAGGATTTATTATTATCATTATTATTATTATTTCACTCATTAAGGATGGTTTATTAGAGTGGACTGGATAAGTCAGACCCACATGTTAATTACACAGTAAAAAAACCACAAGAGGCCACATTACATAATGTAGCAATAATCCAGACAGGACTGACGGGTAGACGGAATCTGGATTGCAACATAAGTACCAGCTTTTAAATGCTATAGCAGCTTAGAAAGACATTATCCCTATATAATGTTATTAATGTGCGAATCCTTTGACTATGGTAGGTAATTGTCCCCCATAATTAAACCCCAGCATCAGTAGGAGAGATATAATGTGTGTTTATCATTTGTATTCTTTCTAGCTCTTACTTATTTATTTTTAAGCACAGACGGTCATCATGTCACCTGAGGATTATCTCACGGTGGTTGAACTCATTAACTAACAAGTGTACATTATTTCACACTCAAACAATAAGCACTTGCTTGAGAGAAGTGGAAAAACATTCACATTCATTGGAAAGCAGTGACATACCCCATGCAATTCTCAAGATGAAAGGTTTTTCCCAAAGGTATTTAACCTGACAATAAAAGTTTCTACTTCACTGTTGATATAATAAAAGTTTCTGTACTTGGATTAGATTGCTTCAAGAAAATAAAACTATTGAACTTATCACCTGTGTCAGAAATATAGATTCTTCATTTCATAGCTCTGGAGGAATCTGAACACAAAGTCAACCAAAATCAAAAGACAATTACATATTTCATTGGAGATTCTACTTGGCATCATTTATAAAGCCACAGTATGAAAAAGTCCCCCATGAAATAACCAAGAGGCACCCTGTGCTCCAGCACCTCAAAGATGCTCCCACCCCAAAAACAGTGGCAAATCAAATTACTGGGAAAAAATTTGTTTGGATATGATAAAGAAATCACATGCCTGAGCAGCCACTGCCGCTGTCTTCAAAAAAGAGTATTTGCTGGGTTCTCATGCATCTCAGCTGCTTGAGAATTTGAAGACCACTGGTAATATAATTATGTATAATCAAAGTATTTACAGTTTATATTTTTTGCAAATCCTAAAAAACAACACACATACACTTTAAACCAGTTCTCAGAATGGCCTAGACTTATCCTAGTAAACTTCTATTAAATGTTTATTAAATAGCCAAGCTGGGAGCTTTGTCAGCAGAGCTTGTACCTTATCACAGCACCAACAGATTCCGAAAAACAGAGAGGAAAGATATATAGATCTATTCCTTTCACTGTATTTGAATATCAGCTCTGCACATCATTAATCTGTAATTCATTGACTTAAACGCTGCAGAAAACATACCACAGAGACGGACCCTGCACTAAGCAGTGTACAGCTTAAGGCCCCAACTCTACAAATACTTATTTTTTTTGCTCATAAGAACAATTCCGACTCATTACTAGAACTACATCACTGCAGTGAAGCACATGTGATTGTTTTTATGTGATTAAGTGCTAAAAAACTGAACATGATTAAGGCCAAACTGTAATAGTAAAAGAGACTCTTAAATTAAGAGCTGTAATATAATTGAGGCAAAATAAAAGTCACCAAGAAAAAAAATTACAGAAGTCCTTTTCCTTCACTATTTTTTTTCCCCTATTTGTTTACTTTGCAGTAATAAGAAAACTGGAATGCTCAAAGTTTCCACGAAGTTTTGCTCCAGATACCAGGTGCAGCCTCTGCGCTGGAACATTTAACATATGCAGAGCTTCTCCCACAGCTGATGCAAACAGAATGGAGAGCTGATCAGGTCTCTTGTGTTCCTAACTTCAAGGTTATTCATAGCTGCTGAGGTTGTGTGGTCATTCCTGTTTTCCCAATTAATTTTCCTTCAGCTAAGATCTTTGCTGAGTTACATGCAAGCTCACCAGCAAGATATTTTTGTAATTTTATAGCATTCAGGTCTTCTGCACATTTTAAAGTACTTCCAGCACACACTTGCTGAAAACTAAACTCCAACATCTTGGAAGTCTTCTCTAGTATGCCAAGCAAAAGTTGATATCTTTGTGTAGGTTAGCAATTGAGATCTACAAACCAAAAATAGCCCAGCAAGTAGGTAAGAGTTCTGAGCCAACTGCAATATAGCACTAATGTTGCCAGAAGCCAAAAGAAACAATAATTAGATTTGAAGAGAATTTCAATCAAGTCTGTACATAATTTACCACAGGTCAAGATATTTCAACATTCCCCTTGAAAGGACCAGGAAGTAGCTGGTGGGAAGATGAATGCGCAGCCCTTACCTTTTAACAATGATCAGGGTCACATGGCTAATTAAAATACCTTTGTTTACATCGGGTAAGAGTCCTGCTGTTAGACCATCTGCACCTGCAGTCTGTTCCATCAAAACCCCTTCCACAAATTGCATGCTCCTAATAGGTATTGCTGTGCCAATGACAATTACCTAATTAGACATTAGAATGTCAATGCCGATTTTAAAATCCATGTTAATTATTTTACTGTTTGACAGAATATTTCCCAATGAGGGAAGGAGTCTGGATAGCATAATTATGTCACAAGGAACACTTCTGTATATGATTAAAAGGTTTGGCTAGCTCTGATTGGAAGGGCTCCAGTTATTTATGTATTTAACAAAGTTGCAATCAGCACATACGGTTTTCAGCCGAAAAAAACCATTCTGAACCCTGCTTATTCACTTGCCTGCTATGGCACAGCATATAATGAAGCTTGTGATTAGGTTCCTCTTCCATAAAGTTTGCCTTTGAGTGAGGTGAGTTTGGAAACAGAGGGGAAACATGTCTAGAAGGCAGATGATGTGATGGGTCCCTCACCTGGTTACAGTTTGAAGGTATAAAGTGTGGTTTCTGGGTGTGTGACTGATTTTGCATCTTCAGCCAAAGAAAAGCAAGCATCTTTGCACCTAATGCTGAGCATTTCTGGGAGCAGTTGCTACATTTACTGGTCACAAGTTGGTCCTTGTACTTGGCATCACTACATAGGTTTTGAAAAATCATCAACATTTTCCTAGGCCTCAAGGCTTTGACATTTAAAACAAGACAGCTTAAATCATAATCATGATAATAAAAAAGATGCATTTAGCATTTTAAATGTTCAATTCCTCTTTCACTGGCTGCAAGTGAAAAATCTCAAAATAAAGCACAATCAAAGAATCTAACTGCTGTAAGCTCATCACACACGACACAAATTCAGTAAATATAAGGAAACACTGCAAAAGAAAAACATACCCCAGAATAGGGAAATGCTCACAAGGCTTTCTAAACAAACTTAGTCATTTTTCTCTCTGTTTCTCTCACCCAGAAAGAACACAGCAAAGAATCCTGGCTAAAGCTGTGATACAACAATAACCCTGCATAGCTTATAACTTCAAGGTACCTGATTTTTAGTTGAGAAGCTGCAGACAGGAAAAGAATCTGTCCTTTTCTTAAAAAAAATGCTGTGATGATAGTAACAAATACAAATGATTTATTGTTACTGTTATAATTTTCACAGAAGCAATAACATTAGAATAATGCAGTATCTAATCACAAAGCTAAACCTGAGTATGTGCACAGCTACATGCAGTGTGCACAGAGCTCTTGCCTCATTGTGGGGATTTAGTGGCATATCCAACATATAATAACCTCATTTAAATTCATATCCATAGACTACTACTGACCAGCATAAATATCAAGTTACACTGTATAATACATATCTATATAACATTCAAAACCATAGTCATGCCTCTTATAAAAAAAAAAAAATTCTAATCTGATCCTCTTCTGAGCACAAAGAGTTAGAAGTCACAGGTCAACTGTCAGTAATGGAAAATTTGACCAACCAGTTGCCAAATGTTTCAAATCTGTCTTTAAATCTTCCCCCAAATCCCTTCCCAAGACTTATTTCTGCTACAGACACTGTAGAAAATTAGCTGGTTGATGAGCAGGTTAAAGGATAAATCAGGATGTCTGATCTTTGCTAAATTAGTGTATAACACAAAACATAAACATGTAAGAACTGCATTGAATGCTTCTGTCCCTCCTCTATCATACTTTCAGCAGCAGCTTTCTTAGCTTAAATATCCCAGATTTCTGAGAGTCTGTCTGCAAGCACTTTATAATGCCTAATGAAATAGAGCTGTAATTCTCATTTTGCAAATCATTCTGATACACAAAACAAATACCAAGTAATACCTCTGACAGAGAGCGCCTCTGACAGAGAGTATTGTGGCCTGAAGGTCTTTTTTTATATTTATATTTAAATGTGTTTGTTTTATCTCCTGAATGCTCCCGGGTGCATTTACAGCTTCTTTAATGACTTAAATTTGAGGATTACATGTCTCAGTGCTACTCACCATTGCAGTAATTGGAATTCTGTAGCTGTCCCATGCAACACACACTGAACTGCTTAGCTGTGAGTTTTGGGAAAGTTTCAGCTCCAGCAGAGCAGTAGCCAAAAAAGACACATCCTTTAATGCCTGAAGAAGACAGAACAGAAACACACACAAGAGGTTTTTCTAGGTTTACATCTTGCGTTTTACCAGGCACTGTATCTTCAGAACATATAAACGAGCATTAATGTCTCATAAAGACTCAGACAGCAAGCCATCAAAAGTAAAGACATTAGAGAAGCTAAGGGATAAAATCCTAACCCCATGTCAATTGGTGGCAAAACTCCAACTGACTTTCTGAGGACTAAGATTTCACTCACAAGTTTTCCCTTAAAGCCACTTTGGTTTTGCTCTGTATCTTACATATTTCCCAGTGCTCACTGACCAAGCACAATCAACTCTTTCTGAAAATCACAGCTAACCAGAAGGACAAAAACAAGTTCAGGATGCAATGCTCAGCTGGAGTAAGACAGTTAATTCTCAAAAAAATTAATCTTAGTCTTCCAGCTGGAGATAAGGCCCAAAATAGGCAGACTTCATATGGAAATTTAATTTCAAACAGCTATTTCAGGGCCATATTTTCCAGGTGAGGCATATGTTATGGATTTAACTATCAGCTGAGTATCTTAAGGCTTGTTGTAAACACCCAGACACTATTTTAAGACTGTATATGATATGCAATGACTTAACTATATAGTTAGGCATTTAACAAACAAATTTGAAATGACTATTAATTTTAAATTATTATATATTAAAGCTTTGATGCAATAAGCTCTTTGCAAGATGCAGAAGACATACTCCTTAACATAAAGAGGTTTAAAATTTCTTTTTTTAAAAATTCCATTACTCTTAAGGGAAGTATCAGACTAATTTGAAAAAACCCATCCACTTTAGAATAAAATGCATCTATCAGGGGTATATCAGAAATACAGTGAAAGTATGTACTTATCAATTTAGAGTGTGATTTCAGAAGCTTTCATTATCAGAGTAATTTTCTTTCTACTGACACAAGGCATAAAACCACTGACTTCGAAGAGCTCAGTTAGGTCAAGATTAAATGCCTTTGAAAACTGCAAGCTTAAGTTAACTTTAAACTCTAAATTTATGTTTACTCAGTCACAATTTTCATTGTTCTCACTGGAATCATTACAGGAATATGTAAGTCTGTTAATAAATATCTCATTCCTTTAAGAATAGCATACCCCAGACTACCTTTAAATAACTCATCCCTCTAAGAATGACATATCCCATCCATCTCTATATATTTCCCTAGACTCAACAGTTTCGACAACTGCTTGGAAAGAATTTATTTCCTTCGAAATCTGTAGTCCCATTGTGTGTTGTACGAGCCGGAGATGGGGCACGGACCTGGATCTGCTGCAGGAAAGCATCTCCTAATGGATATGATTTTACTGAATGTCACATAAAGCCCTGAAAGGTTCTTGGTCTAGGGGTTCTTTTCTGACAGGTAATATTCCAGCAAAGCACCATCTTCTCTCCAATGGCCATAAATGATCTGCAAGTGAATACTGCTGCATTGTTTTGTGTGCAAGATTAATCCAAGTTTTTCAGAAAAGTAATTGTCATTTATCAAGGTAGCATCTACACCCTCAGGTCAGAACTGGGGCCCCAGTCTGATAGGTGTGTCCATACACGTAATGAAAGCACATTTCCTGTTTCAAGAAGTTCATCATTTGTGTGCAGTCAAGTGTAATGAAAAATAGGTACTAAAGTATTTTTCATGGTTTCGAGACACTTTTGACGTACTAAGGATTCCACTTAGCAGCAGATCCCATCTCCACATGGAAACTCCAGCAGTTTCCTTGTCCAGGCTTTACTGGCCACACTTCATTTCTCCCAAGCACTAAGTCTCCACATAAAGATAGGAAAAATTTATGAAGGGGAAAAGGAGCAGGCCATTACTTTCCAAACAAGTTACTGCCCTTCACCACAGCAATTCATGTCATAAACCTTCAGTTTCCTGAAGCACTGCAATATCCTACAAACAAGTGCTTCTTTGAGATCTCTTTCATCGTTCGTTGTTTAGCATCAGAGGTTAGTGAGGCATTGAGGTGTGAAAGCACAGAGCCCTTTTCAGCTGCCAAGAGCTTTTGAGAGGAGATAGTTTACCACCCAAAAATATGTTGTCCTCTTATCTCATCCTATTGTGCCCCTTCTCTGCAGTTTTTGCATCCCCAAACCTCTACCCAGACCAGCAGTCAGGGACACAGGTCTCACCAGTCTGGACCTTCAGGCCAAAATGCCACTGCAGAGTCTTCAGCCGCCTCCCCAGAAAAGGCTTCACTGCTCTGACATTAACAATTTTATACGCATCACAGCCACATGCCCTGTTGGTCATCCTGTTCTCTCCCCAGATGCTGAGAGGCAGCACTGTCACTGGACAGCAGAAGCAATGCTGTAGTGTGGAGGACCACTGAGATCTCCCCGTAGGAGGAAAGATCCCTTTCCCTTTGCTTTCAGGGGTAGGTGCCAGCTGCACCGCTTCTCTCTTTGAGGCTGGCATTTTGAATAGTGTGTGTCTTCACTAACCCAGTTGCACTTGGCAAACTGCAGTTCTTCAGGCACACAGCAAAGAAAACAATGTTTTATTATCTTCCACCTACAGCTAATGACATCAGAGGGTCAGGCAAACAATATCTGCTCCTTGCCCTTGCATTCCTCTTTCTCCAGCTTCAGTAAATGACAGCAGAGAGGCTGCCTTCCCCCGCACACCCCCCTTAAGTGATGTTCATACCTGTATGAAAATGTTTTCCAAAGGCCTGCAATAGATCTACAGCTCTGCCACAGGCATCCCTGGAAAGTTATATATTCCTCCTCCATAGAAAATGATAATGCTCTGTAACTTCCTTTTGCTCACCCCTTGTCCTTTGCCTAGTCTATATGTGCAAAATCTTTGGTCATATATTGACTGGCAAATGAGAGATGATGTGATCGGAGCCTCTCTTATCATTTATATCTCCCTAAGTATCCATAGGTGGATAAAACAGATGGAAAAGAACTGTGAGAAGACTGTGATTAGCATAATTGCTAGTGATCACATCAGACAATCTGCGTAACCACAGTCAAGCATTTTTATAAGTATTGCTAGGGAGATTAATAAGAAAATCAGTATTGAGAGAGCCACTAAAGCAGAAGCTATATTTTTATGGGGGTTATTTTAGGGCTTCATACAGGACTGAAATGTAACAAAATTCTCAAGGCTATTTGTTTGAAAGATCTTTGCATAAGAGAAGAAGTATGTCCAAACACCTTCATTGCCCCCTCACACTTTACTGTGGCCTGTGACCGCTTTACATTTTGTGCTTCCAGCATTTTCCTGTATAAGTATTCAGTCCAGACTCGAAGACACGTAGCAAGGAAAACTAGAGAAAATGGGAAAGAGAATGAGGAATTCTGTAAATGCCATGGCAATAGTGATTAGGGGCTTTCCTTTAAGGAAAAACAAAAGGGGAAAAAAAGCAAACCCCTGCAGAGAATAGGAGTAAATTGTATCAGTCTTTAGGCCTAAGAAAAGATTTTGTACAACTTAGCCAGCATCAGTCAGAGCTGCCTGTGAAGGGCTGCTGGGAAGGAGGAAGCTGTTGGGATAGACCATGGGGTGGCCCTTGCCAAGTGGAGGAGGCTGAGCTTGTTGTGACTTGCCTCTCTCTTACCATATGTAGAGGTGTACAGCAGGGCACCAGCAGCAGACTGCGGGAAATATGCATGTTAAGGTCCAAAGACAGGTTTAAACTCCCAAGAGATACAAACAGCAAATCCCCAGTAATTAGGTGTGCTGCAAGTCCCTGGAATTCCCACTGGCTTGCTCGTTGAACTAGGATACACCAGCAGCACACTTGCTCATTCCATGCTGTCTGCAGTGTATCAGGAGGAGCTTTTGTTTCTATCCCTGCATGACAAGTGCTGAGAGCAACAGGGTCCCAGCATGAATTGGGCTACTGGGTGTTAGTGCTTTACGAGTACTTATGATGCCGGCTTTAGAGTAGAGCTCGGTGAGAATTCCAGTACACAAAACTGAGTCTTTTTTGGGGAGAAGCTGGCATACTTGCACTTATACACAACCCCTGAAATACAGCTGGACCAAAGCCTCAACCTTGCACATGTGTCTTTTCACCTGGTTCACAGAATTCCTTCTCAGTTTTGAGGAGAAATAAATTGTGGCTTTTGTACTATCCAGCTGTACCCAAAACTTTTCCAGCTTACACTCCCAAGAAAAATTTGGCAGAAAAATCTCACACTAAAGGAATAAAGTATAAAAATTATTCTTAGGTATGAGTTTTATATGGCAGAGTCTTGCAGAGTAGAAGCAGATACTATAGGAAATGTGGCTGGATTGGATCAAGTTCCCCCTCAGACATCTTGCTCCTTGAAGTTCATATCTCAGGCCCTAACCAGGACAGAAACCCTATGGACAAGACACAGGCATGGCTGCTCCGTAAGTCTGCACACAGCATACCCAAATCACTGCACATGCTTGGGGGAGTAGGATTTTTTACTTCCATGGACCAATCTATTCCATTCTGCACCCACATGGCTACAGTGGCCAATGGTCAAAGACCTGAAGTCAAGCAGCATTCATTTTGCATGCAAGTGCTGAGGGCTCTGGCTTCAGGTTTTGCCAGTTATCCACAACAGGGGAATTATCACAGTAGTTCCCAGCAGCATCTGTATTATCCTCTTTACTTCTTCTACACCTTGTCATTTCTTAATCTCAGGCAGAAATACAAATCACCGCCCTCTGTATGCAGGTTGCTTAATATCCACTTCAGCCCAGGGCAACATCTCTATTTCTGTTCTGATTTATCAACACCCAACAAGAACTTTTTAATGGTCTTTTCTTCATCCCTTGCTAGACTGTGTCAGCTTTCTCTTTACATTTCCCCACAGCTCCCTTTTCTTGAGATTACCAAGCATGTAATGCCTCATCACTTCCCTTTGCTTTTTTAACCTTTTCACACTAGAATGGCCCTCTTGCAACCACTGCACTTCAGTTGGCATACAGTGACTGACCCCAGCACCTTCCTGTGTCTAACCTTGCTTTTAGATTTGCAAACACACACCCTCATGACCTCCCTATGCTGCCCATCATCTTGTTTTTTTCAAAATAATTAGCCTTCAGGTAATAACCACAAAAAATATAAAAACAAAACCAATACAAACCTAACTGTAACTAGCAGTGAAGCTTGTATGTGTATTCACTGCACAATCTAAAGTACTTGAGGGAAGACATTTGTTTCACCACCTTTTCCCAGGACCTAGCCCTCTGCCACTGTATAACAAACCTGAAGAAATAAGTCAGAAAATTAAATATTTACAGTTCTGCAGCTAGAACTGACCCCAGTTGTCAGTGGGATCACCTGATAGGTAATTGTAATTACAAGTTCACATACAGATTTTTCCCTTTAGAGAAATATTTCCTTACAGAGTGCACAGCACCGATGTGCAAGGAGAAAGACATGGCAGCTTAGAAAGTATCATTTGTACAGGTGCCCTGACTTCTCAGCTCAGCAAAGTTAGTAGCAAGTGAAAGTGTGCCTTTTCTAGTGGGAACATCAGGCTACTCTAACATCTATGTGCCCTCTAATGAATAAAAGTGCACCCTACAAGACCTTCTTTAAGCTTTTCCTCCATTATCCTACAAACACCCCTGAGGGACAACACCACAGACCTCTAAAGTCCCACAGAAGCAGGAAATCTGCCACTGACTTTCCTGCAGTGCTCTCCCACACCGGCCTGGCCTCTGGCCCCTCTGCCACCGTGCCAGCACTGGTCCAACAACCAGCAGCGTCTGAGGGGTGGGAATCACAGAGCAGAAGAGAGGCAGCTCCGATGAGATTCCCAAACTCAAAAAAGCCCTGCTAAGCGGCACACTCCCACTCTCCCTATGTGCATCTTAGCACTGCAACCTCTTCACATCTCACGAGCTAGCGTGGAACAGATGCGTCCCCCCGTCAGGAGGCAGCGACACCCCTCCCTCCTCACATGACTCATATGATGTCAGAGTTGTCCTTGTCACCGACCCCAATTCAGGCTCACACGTCAAGGACACGCTTGCTTGGTGGATCCTCAAAATGATGGATAATCCATCCCCTCTCATTTGGGTTTCCTACCTCCCAGCTAGCCACAGAAAAAGAGAGGACTTTCTCTAGTTGAGGAAACTTGGCTCCTTTGGCAGTTCCAGAGGCACAGCCCTACCGAAAAATGCTGGCAGAGGCTGCAAGGTTTTGAAGCTTTGAAAGCTAGGTCAGCATCTCCCTGTACAAAACCAATGCCACCCTCAATCAATGTCCAATACAGAGAGGCAAATGATTTTTATAGAACAGTCATGTACTTTCATGTGATCTAATATTAGCTGTGCTGTATGTAATTATTTTATGTAGTACTCTGCGTTCTGCTTGCACTCCCATCGATATGTCTAGTAGATATTTGTAGTTCCCTAGTAATTTAATAGCTAGTTTGTGCCCTAAAGCATAAAAACATTTCTACCCTATCTAAAGTAACCGTGGGTGGTGTTATCCATATAAAATCTTTGAGTCCTAATGAGCTTTTGTTCTCAAGTTATAACCCAAAAATACATCACCCGGCTGTTCCGTTCTCTGCTAAAGATCCTCACTATGATGTGAAAGGAAAAGAAATTAAAACCTTAGATAAATGTGTTTGATCTGCCACAAAGAGGGAAAAGACACCCCCTCTGTATTGTACCTTGTTGGGATTTTTACACAGACCCATTTTCTGTTCATTGCCAAGTGTTTAAAGGCTGAAGATGAGCTGCGTTTTTGCAAACCCTGATCTGGAGACAGCTGTGGTCTGAGCTGTGCAGAAAGGAGCAGCACACTGGTCCTGCCCTAGGCTGAGGGGGCAGTAGCTGCTAGAGCCTGGATATGATGCTAGAAAAGAGCATGGTGTTTGGAGTTCCTAAGGGGTAAAAGGCAGCAAGTTCCCATGTCCTTGAAGGAATGTTGTTAGGAGACCTCCCACCCTTCTGCCACGAGGTAGAGGAAGAGGAGGCTCTGAGACGCACAGGGAGACATTAGGGAGAGCAGGTCTCCTGGGCTTTCCACTCTGTGGCAAGAAAAGCCCGTCCCTCACCCGCAGCGAGGCTTTGTTTCATCCTCACAACAATCTCGTTACTGTGAGTAACGAGGAGTACGGCGATGCCAGCATGTTCCCTTTGCCTCTTCCTTAACTTGTCTTTATTCACAGCCATGGAGGCAGGCCAGAGCCAGGCACTCACCAGGAGCCAGGCTCAAGCCTTCCTTGGCGTGCCCACCTCTGCTCTTTAGGAGAGGGTACAGGCTGTACAATACATCATCTGTTATGCAATGATACCCAGCGCATGGTTCCGCTTTGCTTCCCGGCGGCAGGAATATATCACTCCCCCCTTCCCTTCCCCTCCGCCCCATCCCCCAGCCCCATTCATCCCCACCACTCGCTGTTTACTACCGACGCCCTGCGCGCTCCGTCAGGAGCACCCCAGTTCACAACCAGGCGGCCGCACGAGTTGCAGAGTTTTGGCCAGGGGAGGAGGTGTGCCAGGGAGCCAAGAGGGACTTTTTGGGGGTGTGTTTCAGTTCTGCCACTGCTCTCAAGTAAACAGTTGTGCTCTACCACTTACACCAGGTCTGAATGTGCCTGGCCCTACTCACTCCCCATTGCATTTGGTTATCTTATATTTTAAATAAAATTAAAAGTGCAAGAAATAACACCGAGAGAGTTGACTGTCCCAGAGGAAACCAAAAGTGTTCTGTCAGCTGGGTTGCAAAAAAAGCTCAAGATAAAATCCCTGGATGAGCATCTTCTGAAACACCAAAGAAATTCGTACACAGAAAGAAATTGTGACCTTAGAGGCAACACCCATCTCCAAACACACAAGGGAAAGTGCCTCTGAGGGTAAAACCTGGCTGCTTTATTAAGAGTGAACAGCAAGGCAAAGATATTCAGCTAGAAAGAAAATAATTCCCTGTCCCATCACAGCAACAGGTAAAAAGTGCCAGTAAATCCTGTCTGCTCTGTTCTAAAGAGATTTCTTAGTATCTATGCTTTGAAACAATGAAATCTAGATACAGCATTAACTGTCACTAGAAAGTAAACGAAGACAGTGAAAATTAATTCTTCCACTCACAGTTAAGAAAGATTCTGGCATTCGGCATTATCAGTAAATCCCAGAAACAGCAATCAGCAGGTAATCTGTTCAGTGTAACTAGATAGTGCCATCACATATAAGGATTTAAGAAATGCATCACCCCAGAGAGATACCAATTATAAGATAATCAACTTCTGCCTTCTGTGACTGTAGGGAAAACTGTAATAAAATTGTAATCCCATCCTTGCCATGCCACACCTTATAGAGCCTTTCCTTATTGCTTAAGCCAAGTAGAGATATGGGAATTAGGCACTGGTGAGAAAACAACTGGTTTGCAAAATAAACAAAAAATAAAAAGCACAAATATTTGACTATGGAAATCTGGTCATTTTACTGTTTTTGTAGGAAAAAACCTGAAGACAGTGTGTCATAGATAACAGTCAAGTGATTATCACACTCCTTTGATTAGCTCAAGGAATAAGGCTTAAGATTTTTTGGGTTTAGAGAAATACTGTCTTAAACCACCTCCAGCATCTCAGGTGAAAGCTGTTGACAACTAGAGAAGAAAAAACCCATTCTCCCAGAGAAAGCCATTCTAATCACTGAATCTTACAGCAAAAATTCATCAATCTTGTTGAGATTACAGAAAGAAATTCCTATCTCAACAAAGTATATTTTTCTATCACTAGAATTATCTGCACCCTGCTTTATGAGTGTAAGTATTTCCAGAACAGGCTTTGCTGTACTTGAGGGAGCACAGAGGCTGCTGAGCTGTTTGGGGAAGTTCTTTGAGGAAACAGCTCAGCTGCAGACATCTGCACCAGGAAGGAGGCCCTACCCTCTCAGCATGTTTCACACAAATCCACAGTATTATTTAAAANACGGAGTAAGAGTGACCAATATAACTGCACATGACTCCAATACACCTGTGCCTACAGAACCCTCCTCTGAGGGTTCCCAGGAAAAGACCCTGTAGGCCCTCTGTTCAGTCTCAGCCACTCAACTCTTTCTGATGAGCTACCACATACTTGCCAGGGCCCCTCTCAGCCCCAAGACCTGTACTTCAAGCATGCCCTCCAGCACTCAGCTCCATTAATAAGGAGAAGGACCAAAAAAAAACTTTCAATCACCTCCCACCTTTTCCCCCCATCCCAGTTCTCTCCCTTACTGTATTTTAGTGGGGAAGTTGAAGAAAGCATAGCAGCTGAGCCACTGACAGCCATACAGGCATAGTCCTATAATGATAAAGGAGGTGAATAAATGAGATGTATTTATCCTTTGTATCCTGCAACATCACTATCTGCTACTCTTGGTCCTCTTTAATTTCTTGTTATCTCGCTCACCCCCCTTTTTTCTCTTGCTGCTTCTTTCTCTCTTCCTTTGGCTTTGCATCTTTACTATCTTTCATATTTGGGGGAAGGCATTCTTCCTTCTTTCCCAAATGCACTCTACTCCTTTCTCAAATCTCTTCCAAACACCCGCCTTCTACTAATGTAAGCATCATTTCTCCTCATTCTTATTACAATAAACTGCTCTGCTTTGTTGTGCCTTGATCATGCTGCATATCTCTATTTTATAGAGCATTTATGCCACTGCACATATAATACATAACTGAGCATTTCAGCATGGAAGCAATTGCCTCTTATACTGAAGTAAATCTGGAATTGACAGTTCTAAAATGCTTATAACTGCAGGACTGTCTTTCATAGACTCACAGATTTTAAGGCCAGATGGGACCATTAGATCATCTAGTCTGAGCTCATCTGAAAACCTGCTCTGGTTCTTCCCTAATAATGGGTGTCCATGCGATGCCATCAGGACCTACCAGCACAGCATCCCAGGATTCGTGTTTCAGTTGTCACTATGCACAGTGCAGCCAGCGTATCAGCTGCATGAAGCATCCTTCCAACTCCAAACCGCCGAGGCACTCAGCAACTACCACCTTCCTCCAGCAATCCTACTTGCACAAAGGAAGCAGGTAGGCACAAAGGGAGAGAAAAGGGAAATTGGCCTTTTTGGGGGGAAAAAAAAAAAAAAAGCCTCCAAAGCAGTTCTCAGAAAAATCACATATACCATTTTTGCCATTCCTATTGCAACACAGCTGAAATTTAAGCACAAACCTAAATCAAATCCATAAACAGTTCCTGCACAAAGAAGCTAACTGAAACACAACAAAATATAAGTACACATGCAGTATCATACGTGTTCAAACTACATAATCCTGGCTGATTATTTGTCGTATCTTACATTTCCTTAAAATCTACATCCTATTTTTATTTTTCACCCTTTAATACTTACTAGCATTATGTTTTCCAGTTTTCATACGGGTCTGAAAACCTAAATAACTTATTTACATTAGGTTTTCTAGTTGTATTTTAGAAGCTAGCAGGAATCTTTGCATTTGGATTACTCTGGTATACAAACAGGGCTTTGCCTTCAATAAAACTATGTATCTTGCATGTACAAAACAAAACACACTGAAAAAATCTAAGATCAGTCAAACCCCTGGAATTTACATTGACTTAAAGAATTTAGTAAATTATCTAATTTGGCTGCACATAATGGCAACTTACCAGTAATTTATCTATATGTCCCCATTATTTCCATATCTCCCAAGAAGATGCAGCAATTTTCTTGTTTGCTTCCAATCCACGGGGTTTTTTTGTGTGTGTAGGTGTGTTTTAATGCCTTTTCCCCATTTCTGGTGTGTGTATCTGCATGAGAATATGCGCAATTATCATCTTTAAAAGGCTAACTTAAGCATCCAAGTTTTAAAAGGGGTTCTCAAAGGAAAAGCTAATTTATACTTCATTCCTTGACTATTAACTGCATTGGGAAAGTAGAAGTAAAATCAAATTATTTTTGCCAACTGACTGCTTTCAGAAATTTTTACACTAGCCAAAATGCAAATTTCTTAATGAAAACCATCCTGGGAATTTATTAAACTGTTCATACTGAAGAAAATTACTTTAATTTACATTGAAAAGTGAAATAATCTATCCTGACCTATATATGTGCTTGCCAAGATTCTATCTCCACTATACTTGGGGTCTTTACCATGCTACCATGAAGAAGAGCAATTTCTCCTCTTTGTTTTGTGGTTTTTTTGTTGGTTTTTTTTTTTTTT
>VXAC01000790.1:2409507-2476839 GCA_013399225.1 Rhipidura dahli
TTGTCACAGGCAAGATATATGTTTACATGGCAGACTTAATTGCTGTTTTCAGAGGACTAATGCTGTGTAAAATCATAGTCATCAATACAGCCATTTATTTTGACTATAATTAACAAATCAAGTCACAGCACGTTTTACTTATTTGCCAATCTGTTGAATATTCACACTGGCCCCAAGTCGCCTATTCATTTAGCAGTAAACATGTAGCCTAGCAACTGACTGTCAATATCAACAGTAGCTGATGAAGTTGTTAATCTCTGGAAGACTGACAGGTTAAGCCAAATTCTCCTATGCAAAACTCTTATTGTCCAAGCCTTACATTAGCCCACAAGGATATCTATGTTCAAAAGATACCACATCTCCTTCTACTATTAAAATTAAATGAAGTGTGCTAGAGGCAGGAAAAGGCTATGTGCTCTGCCTGCCATGCATGTTTTGCATGCACCACAGCATCCAGCATTGTGTTTGCAGGATGTATTGACCATTGCTAATTTCCAGAGACAATTGAAGACACTTTTGCATCTGTTCATCATCCCGGAATAAACTATCATATAAGTGCATGCTGTGCACCAGAATATAGATGAGGTCAGGAGAAACACAAATATCTCCTTTGCTATGCAAATCTGCACTGGAACTGCAAAAGAGAAAGCATGAAGGTATGGATAAAGAGCTTTAATCTGGGGTATTGAGAATCAAAATCAGAGTGAAGGAATTTAGAAGGAGTACAAGCAGTTTGACTAGGATAACAAAAAAAGAATATGATTTAGCCTGATTTAAAACTTGATACAACAGCACTGAACTAAACAATTTTCTAATCATTTAGTTGTACTGCTCAGAAGTTCCATCAACACGGTACATGAAAGAGACAGACTAATTATCTGCAAATATACAGCAAGGAGTTTCAGAACAGCAGGAAAAAACTATTGCTTTGTGCTGTCTGTTACAGGCCTGAGCTGGATCAAACTGCCTGCCCAAAGTACTTTCTATCTCACTTTGATATTGACAGCCATGCCTGTTGTAGCAGACATTCTCAAGTGTAAAGTCTTAGAACAACAGAAATTCCACAATGATTTAATCCCTTCCAAGTACTTACAGAAGATGGATGGTGATCATTAGCAGAGAAACTGTGGAACTGAGAAAAGTAGGACTGGGGAGACTGTCTTCAGGACTTCTTGCTCCTGAAGACAGAATCAGCTCTACATTTTGTCATTCCTCTTCTTAACAGCCTCCAGCCACAAAGGGTACAGTCTGTTCCAGAACTTCCCTGCATGAATTATCAGAAAACTGCCTTTTTTTTTTCTCCTAATATCAATTCTTCCTAACAATTATTTCATCCCATTTCCTCTTATGCAAAATGAATCCTATGTCTTCCTCTCCTTCCTCTCCACACCATACTTTTTTGAAATGTTTTTTACTTTTTTGCATGTTTGAAGACTACTTACTGGTAGGACCCCACAAGAGTTTTCCCTGACCTAGAGTAAACAGCATCCATCCACACATGTCTCCATAACAGCCATAACATCTTGACAGGACATGGTGACCATGCCCATCACTCTTGTCTGTATTGTTTCCAAGTGGTCAACACCCTTCTAAAAGGACAAAAGTATCTCCAAAGCAGACATTGTTCTGGGGAGACATCGCTGGTGCTAAGCATGGCAGAGGAGTTACTTAACACACCTTTCAGGTTCTATTGCCATTTATGAATTCCTAGATGATGTTTGCCATTTTCGCAACAGCATGACATTGCTTCATGCTCGGTTTGTAATTTTTCCAAAGAACTGCTGTCAAAACAGGTGTTCCCCTTCTCATATTCCTGCAGTTTATTGTTTCTGCTGAACTACCATTCTTCTGTACTCAGTTTAGAAAGTTTCAACCTATTCTTACAGACCCTTTTCACCATTCTCAAGGCCATTCTCTATTCATAAAGCTGTCCACTCTTGGTTTTCTGTAAATTTAACATGGATAATGTGTATTGCATCACTCAGGTCATGGTCTAATGAGAGCTGGGCACAGCTCTTTAGAGCACTCCTCAACACATACTTCCATTTTGATACTACTTCATCCTCCTAAAATTCATTCTCCAAAGCAGTTTCTTCCAGCTAGTTTTATCTTTATCTAACAGCATTTTCATCTAGCCCAGTTTTCCCTTGATTCAGAGAATGTCATGCAAGCCAACTTTAAAGACCTCACTATACTCAAGAGACTATGTCAATTGTTTCTTCTCTTTCTATGAAGTCTGTTACCCTGCTGCACAAGGAAATCCAAGTGGTTTGACAATTCATTCTTGACAAATCTGTGCTGGCAGCTTTTTACTTTCTTGCTATCTTTCAGCTGCTTTCAAATGTTTGGTTTGAATTCCTCCCCCCGCCCCCCCGCCCCCAATTTTTCTGTGGACTGGGGTTAGGGCTGGATGGTCTGTAATCTACTGGCTCCTCTTTCTTTCCCCTTTTTCAAAATGCAAGACATTATGTCTTCTCTTTCCCCAGCCTCTGGTACATCATCTATCTCAGATGAGTGCCCAGAGAAAACAATGGCTCTGAGATTCCTTTAGACAAACCCTGGAACAAAGTCCATCCCAACAAGTCCATTTGAAAACATCTGAATCATCTTTAAATCCCTAACTTAGTCTTTTCTATTTTTGGCTAAGATTGTATCCCTTTTCTATAGATTTTAGTAGTATTATTAATATGAAAGCAAAAAAACTTCCTAATGAGGTCTCAATTAAAAAGCAAAAAAAGGAAAGGATTAAAAAGACTCTTCAGAGTGTTCCATTAGCAGGTTGCTTTCTCTTGTACGTGAAGCAGCAATCTTTGTCTAGATGGTCTTCTTATTAACGTATGTTGAGGATGATTCCTCCTCATTTCAAACTAGCTAGTTAGCGTTGCAACCTAGTCCCTGGACCTTCCTTTCATCCCTTCATACTTGTGCCATTTTGGGGTACTCATTCTTCCCCTTCAATGTATGTCCTTCTTGCTCCCTGTGCAGAGCCTGGCTCTTTAGCCAAGTTAATCTCTATAAAGGGTTTTTCTGCACTTGTACCATAATGCCACATCTTTGAGGGTCTGACAGCTAATTCACCTTTGCTTTGAACTATTAAATTTGTCTCTGGAGAAATCTTAGCTATCATTCTCTCAAGTCCATTTTTGTTACATTGTTGTTCCTCCTCATCTCTTCACAAAGATTGTGAAATCTCATTTCATGCTCAATTTCACCCAACTTGCCTATTGCCTTTGTACTCTCAGCTACTTTACCTTCATTGTCTAAAATATAAAATATAAAAAAGCTTTTACTCTACGTGCATTTCTCCATTCTGCAAAACAAACAAACAAACAAAAGAAAAATCAAGACTAAGCCCCACTGCCCTTTCTAGAACTGGTTTTTCCCTCAAGAGATGTTTGCAAGCATTTAAAATTTTCAGATTAACATAAAATTCTCATTAATTTCACAAAAATCCTAACCCCTCCGACCTTCCTAGCTTTGCAATAGATCATAGTCCCCTTTTATCTCTATACATAATTTTCATGAGATCTCTTCCTCATCCCCACAGTCTGGGCCTCAGGATATGTCCTCACCTTTCTATTATCTATTCAACATATCCCCTTGTTAGGCTACAGTATCAAATTCAAGACACTTGGTCAAAAATCTGTGAGCTTTAAACTAGCAGTCATTCTCACTTTGCAGGTGCTTCCCCACTGACCCTCCCCAGCCCCATCAACTGCAAGCGTTACAAAGCAGGTTCCCAAGCAGGAACTCAGCAAGTCTCCAGCTTGCACACAAGGGAACACAATGCAATCCTGGTCAGGGCAGGCTCAAGCATCCCTTGCCCCTTTGGCCTGAGCCTAAGGCTCAATTCATTTTGTTGTGTCAAGTTCCTGCCAGCACTTCCAGTTTTATGCTGCAAACATCCCCCAGGACATAACTGGAGCATCTGAGCTAGGTGGTGGAGGAAATGTAAAGGTTGGTGTAATTTTTGCACTTCACGCATCCCACACTGTGTTCCTCAGTAATCCCGTGCCAATGTGTGCCAGTGGAGCAGCCTGAAACCTTGCAGGACCCCAGGCGAGTGAACCTCTGGTAAGGAAAGCAGTTGCCTAGCATGACCCCGGATATTTCCTCAAAGAGATTTAGACCAAAACCACCAAAGAACATTCCATTCCCCCTATCAGAGGAGAGGCAGCTCACCCCATGGCTCCTCCCTGACATTGCCTGATCTGTCCTGGGCTCTGTACACAACAGGGCAGTGTTTACATCTTCCTTTTATTGCATCCCATCACAGGTGAACCAGTCAGTTGCAATAAAAAGTCTAAGCTAGAGAAACACGCACAAGTTCTTACTTCCCTTTTTATTTCAGCTTCACTCTATGCATACTGTCCCTGTTTTAAAAGTTTTCTTTCGAGTAGCCAATGAAACACAGGTCTATCAGACTCTTATTCATACAAGGATTTAGTGCTTTTATTAGATATTCATTTACTCATTTAAAAGCTGTTCCATCTAAAAACAATATCTTACCAATATTGTTGCTGCCTGCGTTTATTCCTTTTATATAGGTTATTCTTGCATGAAATATTCATTCAAGTGGGCGCTGCTATATTTAGAATGCAGAGAAGTGTTTTTTGCACGTAGTTGCTTTTGTATTCTTGCTATGCAGGCAATATTAAAAAAAATACAAAACTGCACTCCCATTTGTACTTCAATTTTAAGTCGCTTATTTTGTAAGGTTCAGGCAAGATTAGACGTTTTGCTTCAGACTAAATGGCTTCTACAGAAGTTGCCTTTAAAGTTTAGATGGCAAGCTATTGATAGGTTCTGGATTGTATGGACAGGTGTTTTTCAATTTCTTTTCTCATTTTAAATTTGGTGTTTAAATTGTTTTAACTACTTAACTGAAGAAGAAGAAAAAGAAAAAGCCTACAGTTTTTTCCATATAAACCTCACCCTCTTCAGTTGAATCTTTGGTAGCCTTACACAATTTTACTCTTCCCGTAGTTCTTTTTATGGTACACAAATCATATCAGCTTCAAGTACACGGTATCTTTCTAACAGAATCACTTTAAGCTGCTAATAAATTCTTAACATAACTTTTTAGCCGTGTGAAGCTTTAACAGCTGAATTACTACTTGACTCACATGGTAGATGATTAAAAAAACTTCATGGGAGAAGAATGGACAGTAAAAAGCTTACGTAAACATGAGATCAATATTTTATTTAATAAACAAATTATTTGAGGATGACTGAATGTCCTGAGGTGGCAAAGTTTTGTTCTATTTGTGTACGCTTCAAGAATGGCAAATATAAACTTTCTGAAGTCTTTTATTACTTGGAATTGTGTTACCCTTTCAAATAATATCTAAGAAAAAATTACCTCAAAAAAAAAAAAAAAAAGGGAAAAAAAAACCCCCAGCAGCATACCTCATTCCCATACATGCAACTGGAGGGCAAATAGAATTTCCAAAACCAGTAAACTGAATATGGCAATCGAGATGCAGCACCTGGGAAATGGAAACCATAATAGGTACATGAAAAGACACCTTGTTCACCACCTCCATCTTTGCTCAGGAATTATCTTCTAAACTCTTATTCAGCATTCTCACCAACCAGCTCAGTGCATTGGAACAGCCCTCAGAGTTTTCTGTTTCCAAAAGACGCAACTATATGAAAAATAATGTAATGGGTTTTGACTTTAGTATTACACTAAGGAAATCCACTTAAGGTACAAATTCATGTCAGAACAAAGCCTATAATAGTCTGATTTTTATCCTCAAGTTACAAAAATTCAAGTTAAACTGGTAAGGCCGGAGTAAAGGCAGAAGAGCATCAATGGCCTGTCAGAAGGCATCATTAACAGGTGCTCCATTGTCTACCCCCTCTGGAAAATGTGTTCATTAAAATGGTCAGAAAGAAAAAGAATTAAAAAAGCTTTTATTTACTGTTTTCCAAATTTGTGATTGCTAGCCCAGAAAGAAAAGGAAGAAGTAAAAACATTTATGAACTACTATATTGATAGCTTTCCTTCCAGAGCTCAGAAGATGATGCTGCTGAGCCCAAGACAATGAAAAGTCCTTTGCATTCTTGATGAGTTTTCCTTCTAGATTTGATTCTAAATACATGCACATTAAAAATCTCTCAGGAGCTGAAAATAAGATTACCATTTGGCTCACTCAATGCATTCCCCTAACTTATTGAGACAGACCCAAGATGGCCCAGCACAGAGCACTTTAAAGGTGCTGAACTTTGTGCTAGCTATCTAAACACTGATACTCATAAAGCAAATCTTACCAGAGTATAATGCACATCTTGCAGTTGAGCAAGAATGAAACTGATGTGGTAATATCAGGGCTCTTCCTCTGACTTACAAAAACAAATACAAGTCTCACGTGGAAAGCTGATTAAAAAAGGAGAAAATTGATTATATGGTATGTAATGTATGAAATGTAAGCACACACATGGATGTGTCTGCAATATCTGCTATTCTGCACTCGCAGGTTAAGCACTCAAGGCCAGCGCATGAAAGTTTCTCCTGCTCTCCAAGTTTCCCACCACATGTCTTGGGGAGAATCATTCAAAGTTTTTAGCCCCCCACTCCTCCACCACTGTCGGACCCTTCATTTTCACTTAACAACTTCCCAGTTCATCTGGGGATTGATTTGATAATCCCCAGACTTTGAAAAAGCATCTGCATTGGATTAGAAAACCCGATATGGAGTCCAATGAAGTCAGCTGAGTCTTCCTGCAGATGATGAGAAATCATAGTTATTGTAAACAACAGTAACCTCACAATGTACATGGTAGCCTGTAATCTAAAGTGCATATGAGTAGAGCAGATTACCATGGGGGTTTTTTAATACATAGACATATATAATAAGCATTTGGCTAATATTATTCATAACTGATGAAAATAAGTTCCAGATATTTTGTCACCTCTACAGTTTTGTACATAGTGATAATAGCAAGTTTACAAGGGATCTTGAAAGAGGCTAATAAAAAGTCAGCTTGAAACGGAATCATGTCTCATTAGCAAAACCTAAGCAATTCAAGAGTAATTGTATTAGAACATAAACTCAGAAAAAGCTTTCCAAGGAGATTAAACCATACCTGCCAATGCAACAGGATTTAACAAACAGGCAAAGAGCATCAAAGACCTTGGAGAGAAGAAATCTCCTGTGCTGGAAAGGAAATTAAATACTTCTAGTACATTTTCAAGTGTATATCCCATCTGTTTTAGCATTCGAAGTGACAAGACTCTACAACATCTGTTATAAGACAAATTGCAGCCTAATGGCTTTGCTGCCATAATGGTTTGGTCTTTTGGAATTGATACTCAAGTTCACCTTTTTTTAAAGGAAAAGCTATTATTTATCACAAAGATCATCTCTTTCCAAAGGAGAACCTCTGTTGGTTTAAAATTTTTGAACAATGAATAAATGCTGAGCCAAGACAATCTTGTGCATTTGTTTAATGGGCTGTCTCTCTTAGCAAACTATTGAATCAGACTGTGAACATGTGAGATTTTTTCCTGAAGTTTGGACAGTCTTTGGATACAAGTCCTCTAGGGAGAAAGGAAAAAAAAAAAAAAAAGCTTCAGATTGTTGTAGAGGTAATTTGTTCAGAGTGAATTTTTCTTCCTGAGTGAACATTGAGCCATTACCCAGGAAGGTGTCAGGATGAACATTATCTCATTATGTGCTGTCTTTCAGGCAATGGTCATTTAAGGAGGCAATGGTCATTTAAGGTAAGCAATATCACAAGAAAAGTCTATAACTGTAATATAAACTGCATAAGGTGCTCCCAGCATGAACCACGAGGCTTGGCCAAATTCCGCTTCCGGCAATTACTCTGTGTCAGTCTAACAACTCTTCTGCTCCTCCTGCCCAGCCCCCGCAGCTTCAAAGAAACACAATTTTCCTCTTTGTGTCAGTTGGCATCGAACTGATCCTTACTACAGGTTTGCTACCTGAAACTGCAAAGGGATCCCGTGGCAGCAAGGGCAGCAGCTGCTGCCCTGGCCCAAGGGCACCCACGGGGCTGTGGCCCCTCCAGGTGACATGCAGACCTCAGTCAGCACACAGACAGGCTGACAGGCGAGGAAACACAACCCTCGATCACCCAAGTGAACTCATGCCTGGATACCAAATGAAAAGGGAGTTGCAACATAAATGAGAATATCCCATAGTCACCATGTTCTTCAATACTTTCCAAGAAATTATTTGCATTATCTGCTAGCACAAACGATTATTTTTTTCCTTTAAATGGCGTAAAGATGGCTGTACTCATCAGACAAGGTGAGGCACATGCTTCATGTCTAAAGTGCAAAGAGGTCAAAGCATTGCTCACCACCCCATGAATAAGAACACAAAAGGGCATTGTAAATTCCAAGGTAGAGAACAAAAAAGGAAGGGAGGCAGGTGAAACCGTAGAAATATTACACGTATTAAGTTTAATACCCAGATGAGAATTAAGTTACTACAGTGCCTTTCACAAACTGCTACTTTTTTGTGTTGCAAATAACTTCTCCATGATAGATGCAAATAAATTAATGCTGTCATTAATCTTTCCATTTATATCTTTCTCACTCCTTATGTCTGCTTTCATCGTTGCACTTACCATACTTAAGTATATGTTAAAGAGACTGTCATTTTCCCTTCTGCAACTACTATTTCTTCAAACAAGCACTACTGGATTCTAAAGAAGAAAATGTTGATTTCTGAAGATTATCTTTTGTTCCTCATCAAAGTTGGGGAATATTCTGGATGAAGACATCCCACTGAAATTCTTATCTAAGTTAAAAACATTGAATAAATTTGTAATTAGGCCCTCCTTAAATATGCTTTTATTTTGGATTATTAAGCAAAAGGGTATGAGCAGCCTATGTAAAATACATCTCAATAGAATTTTCTTTTCATCAAAGCTTTCATAATGAAATATTAGAACTCCAATTAGTTACACTGACAAATTTTAGAGTATTTCTGTGACTAAGGACAACTCAAATATTGCCTGCAAAGGTTACAGGTCTGAGACCTTATCCTATTGAGGAAGGCTGCACTGAAGAGATGTGGTCTCATTTCAAGGAATAAGTCATTCATCCAAAATTGTGAAGGCACAAAAGCACAAGGTAGGGGATATCCCCGATGTTCTGCAGCCATAAGCATAGTGTGAATGGTGACAAGAAGGGATTCTCACTCCACCCTTCACACTTTCCTGCATGCAATGCCACTGGACATCAGAGTTCTGTACTACTGTCAAGTCAGTAGTGCACAAACAGGCTAAGCTCAGCATGCCACAAAAAACACCACACAAAAACCACAAATAAAATAAAAGAAAAATTAAAAAGAAAAAAAGGCAGGGTTGCATCTGCAGAGTCATTGTTCAGGTGCGGAAATGCCCAGATTCCTATACCATGCTTCTGATTTAATTATTTATCTTGCAAACAATCTAAGCAGTAAAAGAAGTAGAATTAGGATTGTTTCCAGAATTGTCATTTAATCACTGTTTGACCTTATCCAAACTACTTTGGCTAATGCTTTCCAAAAGCTACTGGAGAGGAAGTGTGCTTCCAACACATGCCTGTGACATTACTGATCATCATCATCCAAAACTCTGACAGTCTTGTCAGATGCCAAATGAAGTTAAATACCCTCAGACTCTCACAAGATCAGCAAGTATCTCCTACATTTCCTTCCAAAGTCCCCAGTCTCTAAGAAAATGATGAGTACCCAGTATTTCTCATTGGAGGAGAGAATTATAATGGTGACAAAAGATGATGCTGAGGTCTCCACCTCTTTGTGCCTTTCACTCCCAGTGCCTACAGCTCCTGTGCAGCACTTAAGCACTAAAGACGCATAAACATCTTCACTTACCCAGAACAACTTGTGACTTACAACTGCATTTCCCAGGGTAAAACCTACACTGTTACCTAAGGACCATCCCCAAAGAAACAGCCTATGCCACATGAAAAGGTAGAGAAGCAATTTATGTAAAACAGTATCTCTCAGAAGAGCCCTTACATGCAAAGTGCTTGGGATCCTCTTGACTCCATCTTCTGTTCAGGATTATGCTACCTTTCACTTTGCTAATTTCTTAAGCACTGGAGTGAGTTTTTGTATCCTCAAATTGATTTACAATATTTTTGTACCCAACAGATTGCAAAGGTTATTGATATTTAGCAAGTTAGTAACTACTTAAAGTTTAGGAGTTACTGAAAGTTCATTTAACAAACTTTTTACCAGAGCCAGATTTAACTGGGTTCCCACTCTTGGACCATAAGGAAAGAGCATTATAATGAATGGGGCATGCAGAAGTCAAATGCTCATCACAATCCTCTATGTAGAGCATCAGAAAGAGAATCCTGGAAGACCCTTCTGATTAACAGTTGTGGGGAACCTGCAGCACCTCTGCTGCTTCACACTCCCAGTAGTACACCAAATGGGGTTACTCATGCTGCATACATCAGCTATCCAAATTGCTCTGCAAGACTGATTTACTGTTTCCTTCTCTGAATAGTATTTATTTACACTCTCCACAGAGGCAGAAAGGTATTTTTCCTCCCAGCCTCCACTGGACTGATTTCTTGCCCTGCCACCCCCCACGAACAAAGTAAATTTCAGCTCTTCTCAAAACAAGCTTTTGATAGACAAACTGAGGTGGCACAAACACAGGAAGGAAGGAAGGATTAGTTGCATAAAAAGCGAGACAAAAAGTTAATTGCCATTTCATGTCAATAGCCATATTGGCAAAACAAAGTCTCATTTTTTATTTGAATACCACGTGCAAGCAAGTCTTCAGACACATAAGTACCAAGCTCCCTAAAGTAAAGGATGAAGACAAGGCTTATGCAGACAAGTTTACCAGCTCTGGGGAAAGGAACTAAAACTTTCAGTGTACGGTCATTAAAATTTTTGAAATCTAGGTCCATATTTTCAGCTGCAGCCTGTGGTTGTATGCTGACAGAGGGAAAAAACAACACATTCATATGCACAAATGCAAATTCGGCACGAACACAGCTGGGCCCATGAATAAAATTTACATGCACAAATTTAGAAGCGAGTTTGAGTCCAGATGAATGATTTGATCGTAAGAGCTTTAAATAAGCGTTTATGTAAGCAAAGATTGGAGCCGGCAGCTATTAGAGAAGTGTATTAGCTGAAATAAATTACCAGAGAAAACAGAGATCTCTTGGATAGCACCAGCAGCTCTTCTTCCTTTCTTCTTTCCCTGACAGTTCTTGTGAACACATTTGAAGGGTTGATGTGGGGTTGCAAGGATCTCTTGCACAAAGCCTGAGCCTGAGTGTTGCAGTGGTCCTGGGGAAGAGGCAGCAGGGTACTCAGAGTACCAGTTTTGTTCGGGGTTTGTAAACTTTCTGACATCTCAGCCCGGACAGAGGGACGGGTGCTCATTCCTGCTCTACACTTTGCCAAAGCAAACAGCTCAACTCTCTGCGCTGACATTTTTTCACAAGAACAAATTTGCATCCCAGCAGTGTGCGGCAGGGTGAGAAGCGGGCTTGCTCCGCACCCATAGGTACGCGCCTCACAACGCGAAGCTGCAGCAAAGCGCCTCACTGGCATCACACAGGCACCATAAGGGCACACAGCATTTGCATTCAAGCATATTTCAGCCATCAACCTGGAAGTATGGGGGCAACTGAAACCTGTAGAAGCAATGAATACAAGGCTGGCTCCCTTGCCTGCTCCTTAGACAGCATATTAGGGATTCCTAGGGTTAGGTTAAACACTCAATTTCTTTAAAAACCCGTCACAAGGAAAGCATGGAGTTTATGAGGTTATGGAGGGATACTGACTTTGTTCTGCAGTTTCTCAAATGACAGGATAAACTACAATTTTCTGGAATTATTTTCATTTTTCTTTTGACTAATAAAGAGATGTATCATCGCATTTCCCTATACACACTCCAAAGTTAACGAAAGAAATATTTGGCTACAACGTCAGTGTCAAGCGGGGTCACTGTCACTGACCAAGAAGGATGCCAAATCCCTGGAAACCCTGGGGAAAGATCCCAGTATAAGGAGCAACCTGGAAAATCCTAGATAAGAGAGGATCCTCTGCAGGAACCCCACTCAGCCCCATAGTCTTGGGCAGGTCAGACCTACCACCTGCAGCAGGCTGAAGTGCTTTAAGGCAACTTCCTACAGTGCCTTTTCCACACGTACAGCCTGGCCAGGGCAAGAATGACTAGGAATCCCAGCACACAGGCCCTGCTCAGGTGGTAAAGAGTGGTTGCTGTGGCCATTGTGACTGCAAAGGTTGACTGTAACATCTCTGCCAGAGCCATACATCAGCTATAAAAGCACCAGTAGCCCTGAGAAGGAACGCGTCCTACCACCCGGTAGCCACATCGAGACTGCGCATCCCACTTGGCGGGTCGGATGCGCTCCTCGCCAGCCGTCGCCTCTCCTCCCAGCGCCTCCACTCAGAGTTACACCCAGACACTCGTCCTGCTCCAGCGTGAATATTTCTCTTCTCCCCTAGGAGCAAAGCTCCTTCAACATGTGCCGTCTGCTGTGCCAGCGAGACCTGGCATAGCAGCAGGGTACAAAAGAACATCCCTGACACTATATGAATATTCATGATTTATGAATATTCATTAAATTAGCATCTTTATGACTGGGCCACCAGATTCACAACTGGCGTCTCTGGAAAGGGGTTATTGTATTTTAATTAAATACCAGACAATTACTAAACAGTTATATTCGCTGGGATTTAACTGATATGAAAGGGATAGGTACCGAGCTACAAACGTTAAGAGCAACTCTCCCTCCACACACATTTAATGCTAATGAAAATCATGTGTAAGCATTGAAAAGGGGAAAAAAAAAATCCTCTATATGAGAAACCAAAATAGCTTCAGATTATCTTTTTAATAGATTCATACTGTGTGGGAACCTTCACCATTTCCCTGGTGCCTAAGCAGACCAGAATAGCAAAGTAGTTATTATATCTGTCTTCAGTGAAGAGACCACATGTTCACAGATATTTGTACAGCACCTAGCGCAACAGGGCTCTGATCCCTGCATCTGGCATTGCTGTAGTACTTAAATAGCAATAATAATGATATAAAGCAATCTTTGTCGATATCATGAGAGAACAATCTAATCTAGTTATCAGATTATAGCTCATTAAATGCCACACAGAAAAGGCTATCAACACTTCTACACATTTACTGGCCTAAAAAGAATTTTAAGCCATTAATTGCTTCCATAACGTGGGGTGAATTTTCAGCATGGTGCCTGGAAAATTAGGCACGCAGGCTGTGTAATTGTTAATGGGAATTGTGACCCAATTTTCACGCCTGGCACTGAAAGTTTGCCCCTTGCAAAATATTTACATAATTTGCTAGTAGATTTGCCATATTTTTTGCATGTTAATTTTACTTCAGTGACAATTCCTTGAAAAAGTAACACCACCAGTGTATAGTACCACCACCAGTATATTAAGAGTAGCTTGACATTTATATAGTACTTCCTCTGAGTTATCTCAGGCTACAACTTGCAAATCATTACATGCTGAATCTTCAAGGATATGTCTTTAAGCAGAATATTCATGGCAGGGCACAGCCCTTGCCTGTCAGGGAAGGCAGTTGATGACCACTTGGTCAGGATATTTTCCATTTGAGCTCTCATTCTGCCGCACAGTGGATGCTTTGTAGCCCTCACACCTGACCCCAGAGCTTTTAACATAAACAGATTCACTCACAATTGCCACGTTTGATGTTTCAGTGCAGAATCTACCATATTTTCTTCCCTGTAACAGACATAAGAGTCAGAATTTTACATCTCTAGACCCTCAGCACTTCTCCAAGCTGCCACGAACTGTCTGTGGCAGGGAGGTGGGATCACGTTAAAGGTTCACAATTTCACACAGCTGCGTCTTTGCCTGGGAGCGTGATGATATTTTGCAGGCAGTTAAGACTTTGAGTACCAGCATCTGTCCTCTTAGCAGCACTTGCTGGTTGTTTGGGTGGCCAGGAGACTACCCATGCTGTGGGGAAGATAGGGACATTTTATTTCATCCTCCCCTTCCAGACAGACATCCTTTCTTTGCTCCAGAGGGAAAGTAGCAGCATGCAGAAGCACATCAAGCCATTTTCAGCTGCTCTGTAGCACTGACACCAGCGCGACTATGAAACAGCAATGAGCTGGAAAAGCATTCTGGGTATAGAGATGCAAATGAGCACACTAAGCCCTTTCCCAAAGGACACTACACAAGGACCTTTCATAACATAAGGTTTCACTCAAATGCTTAGGGCCCAGTTTCAGAGGGCTCGCTCAGGTAGAGCTCCCATATGTCCAAATGCAAGAGATGCACAGGTGTCCCAAATCTCACCTGCAGATCATGGGGCCCCTTTTCTGGACACAGGCAGCAAGGCATACCATGTCTTTTCCTAATTGAATTTACATGATTTCACTTCAAAAGCGCAGATTTATGAGTGAAGTTGCAACCAAATGATATTTCTGATTCAGCAAAGCAAAGGCAGGAATGATTACAGGGCTGCAGAAAAGATTCTGCTTTCCCTAACCTTTGGCTAAAACTAGCAGTGGTGCTCATGCAAACACGTGCCAGAGGTCTTCCCTCTGCTAAATCCCTTCTACTGCAGCTCCTTCTCCTCCTGCATCACTGCACTTTGT
This sequence comes from Rhipidura dahli, assembly GCA_013399225.1. Lineage (NCBI taxonomy): Eukaryota > Metazoa > Chordata > Aves > Passeriformes > Rhipiduridae > Rhipidura > Rhipidura dahli. The sequence continues at coordinate 2,424,149 of VXAC01000790.1, forward strand.
CCCAGGGAAGAGCAAACCCTGCAGGAACTTGGGGCAGGGCAGGGTCACCTGAGAGTGAATCATTTAGCCAATCTTTCTGCTCAAACAGGTAGAAGCTTTCTCCAAACAACTTATCCTGCATACTGTTTGCAGCTCCTGTAAGTGCTTATCCATACAGTGGTTTTAAGTGAATTTGTTTACATATTGGATGTATTGCTGAACAGCAGGTGATTCAGAGGATATTCTTCAAAATAGCTAGAAGCAGGTATTTATTAGATACTACCAGGACTCCACCTGAATGAAATGGGAGTGTGCATCATGCAACAGAAATGTGGTTCAGGCACAGGCTTGGGTGTGCACATGACTAAGTTGGAAGTGATATATATCCTTGGGAAAAGATTCTGTTTCCCCAAACAGAGTATCTACAGTTAACAATCATTTTTTCCTAGTGTTACCCACACAAGAGGAAGATGGTGCCAACCAGAACCTGATTTCCAAACTGATGGGTAGAGGAGGAAAAAAAGGAAGTGCTACTATATGCTAAGGCAAGCCTGGGTATCGTGGCTCCTAAGACAAAGTAGGGAAGCAGGACACTTGACAGAACTGATTACCAAGCTGGAAATTAATTGGAATTTTTTTTCAGCAAGTTGTAGCAGATCGGATCTGCTTGACTCCAGCAGAGCACAATCCACCCCAGCTATGATATAAAGTAATTTCCTATCAGATTATCTTTTCATGTATCAGATAATCTTTTGCAGTATCTTCAGGAGTCTAAAGTTCCTTCTTAAACTTGATCTAGCCTTTTAGGAATAGCACTGCCTTCCAATGACAAAAACTCCTAGGGGTGCCTAAATCACTTAAAAATGAGAGTACAGCACCTCTGTAAATACTGCCCTCTGTTCAGAGATGAATTAGTGGTTCAGCCCAGGCCTGGGAAAGGGTGGTATTTTTTTATTGTTTTTTTTAATTATGATGTTCCTTCTGTGGCCTTGGGAAAATCATTAGTCTCCCTGCCTTGGTTTCTTCATCAGTGAAACAATTATGTATGAATTCCACAAGCTGTTCTCAGGATTTGACAGTATTCATTAGACTGAATAAAAATGAATGCCCTGAAGTGTCAACCAGTTTTATTTAGTCAACAGACAAAACCAAGAGACCACACTAGGCCCGCTACTATGCTGCATCCCACCTCCTAAGAGAGCCTCCAGTCCTTCAGATGTTGCCTTGTCCTCCCACAAGGTCTCCCTGCCACCCCTGAGCTCTCCGTCTCGCTGTCCTTGACCCACAACATGAAAAATCCATTTTTTCCTCCTCCCTCTTTAAAAATCCCTCCAAGCAGGGGTTTTTCCCCTGGATCTTTTCCCTGTTCAAGACTCCTACTCGTGCATGGTTGTTCTGGGTCTTGTCTTATTTCACTTGCAAGCTGCTCAGGGCAGGAAATGGGCCTTACCTACAGTCCGTATCACACATGATATTCCCTTTGGAGTCGGCGTAAAGTTAAACATACGCGATATAAGCCTTTGTTGGACCAGGGCCTACGCTTATAAAGTGCTGCGTAAGCCTGTGTTGCCACAGCATAGAACTGTTGAGCAAATAAAATATCATAAAATATTTTTTGTTTTAAAAATGGACCTGCCGCTCCATTCACACTGCTCCTCCGAGTTTCAGGCAAGAGCAATATTAGATACAAAGCTTCCAGATAGAAGGACTGCAATGGGAAAAACGCTAGCAATTATTCAAAGCAAATGTAATTTTCACACTGCCGCTATTTAAAACACTTAGAGGAGAAAACAGTTCATCACACTTGGAAAAAAAAAGGAAAAAAGCGCAATATCTTTTTTCCGCCTCCTCCCCCGCACCTCACACCCCCCCTTTTAACTTTTACTTGAAGTGTTTGAGGATCAGAGATCTTCCCTGTTCATCGTGAAATAAATCTGACATCACACTCAGAGCTTTTCAGCACTTATCCTGATTAGCCAGATAGTAAGATGTTCTGCAATGGGATCTGGCTGGGATTAGCCGTTTTCCTGCTCTCCCTGTGTGCTACACGCTGCCCTGTGGTGCTTTTTGTTCCTCAGGGATGTCAGGATTGGTGCTCCCCCATCCCCAAAATGAAGCTTTACCACATGAAGTTATCACAGTTGCTTTCCATGACAGAGAGTGGAGGGACCCGTTCACTAGCTATTAAAATTTTAATTTCCATAATAAAACTGAACGCCCAACAGACTAACGTTGAATGCAAAATATGTTTTAGTAGTAGCAAGTGATTTCCTGGGGGCTTTAGTGAACTGCTATACGATAAACCTGTCTAGCTGGGGGGGACATATACAGTGTGAAAAATATCTGGATTGTTTAATCAGATTCAGCCAGATTGCTTGGTGGGAGCCAGCTCTGCCATGTGGCACTGACTCTAAATGTAGATATGGCCCACAGACCTACAATGCACACTGACTTTAAACAGCCCTGTAGTCCAGTGACATACACCCACACAGAGCCACAACTCAAAGTGTTCTGAAGTAAAAACTACGGAGAAAAAAGTAAAAGAAAAGAAAAAAAATAAAACAACTAATTCCACTCATCCCTGGAGCATACAATCACATGCAGTTAACCTTATTTGAAAGTTTTCAGGGTCTTACGTATTTGTTCAAGCCAGGTCCCAAAGGAAGCGCAAACAGAAGAAAAGCACCATTCCAAGGCTCTGTCTGTACATAATGCTCCTTTCAAATCTACCCCAAAACCTGGGATTTACCTTCCCTGTCACACACACCTGCACCTGGCACATCCCAAACTTAGGAAAACTGTTTCAAATCACATCCCCTCTTATGTCAAGAACAATCATTCTTATTTAATCTTCCTTTAAATAACAAATAAAGCACAGTACCCACAAACAGATTAAACGTATGCTTTAGGAAGTTGCATTTTTTTTCCTTCTAGAGAAAAAAAAAAAAAAAAAAAGAAGTAAAATTGCACAAAACTAACAGTTGCACTTCCCAGTGAGTGTCTGTAAGTGTTCTGGATGCTGCACTGACAAGGGGAAATGAGGATTGAACCTAAAGACAAAGAGGAGAAAAGGGACTGAAACATCTGAAACAGCTTTTAAAACCACATTTGTAACAAATGCCAAGTGGTTGGGAAGAATTTGTGCATACAGAAAAACTCACGTCCCCTTGTCAGTGCATTCTCTCCTGACACCAGCTCCGCCAGGGGCAGAGGACCTTCCCCTGGTTCAGTCTGCAGCAATTCCAAGCTTGCTCCCTCCTCGTGCAAGAATTCAAACAACAGGTATTGTCCCAAAACATCAGTGTAAAACACCAGGTAACAAGCAACACATCTTGCTTTCAATAACAAGATCGAGTTCAAACATTTTTCCAAACCTGAAGTTCTAATTCATCTAATTATTGAACTAGATACCATCCCATAGACTTTGCATGCAAAGAGTCAGGTCCCACTGCAACAGTGACCTTCTCCAGTCTTAAAAATCTCTGAACATTAAACTTTAGGCTGCCACTTGCTGCACATTCATGGCAACCTTTGAGCCACAAACAGTAGGAAAAGAATTCTAGGACTGTAGGAAGATACCTCAGCTGGGACACTTACAGTAACTACCTCCCTTTGAAGCATCATAGAAATTGGGCATTTCTAATTCAGCAACTTCTAGATTAATTAGAAGTACTAGGTACTAGGTACAGCTATTCTGCACACAGACATTAAGATTTTCTATATACATGTAAAAATAGAGACCTAGCATCATATTAATGCGTGTGGTCAAACAATCAGTTAGTTGATTTATTCATGCTCAACTGCTATTCCTACAGCCTTCAGAAACTGGTCCAAATGCATTTTTTTTTCCTTGCTGAAAGATGTGCAGGGGATTCTGGGATGCAGTAGATAAGACAATGGAATACAATGTCAAAGAATAAAATACCCAGGTTTTTGGAAGGTTAAGAAACAATAACAAGTGGAGGAGTGCATATAATCCTTTATGACGGCACAAAATTACTAAAGTAAGAAGCATAAATTGCTAAAAAAATATGCAAGGTTAAAATAAATCGGAAATCAAAGAAAACCTGAGGAGCAACAAAATTGTGCTACTGTTGCTACTGTTTAGAGACAGCATTTTTAAAAGAAGTTTATTCAATCTCTCCACTGACTTGTCTCCAGGGTTTAGGAGTTTGCTTAGTGCTAGGTCGATGCTTGGTCAGGCTATAACGCTTCATGGTTCTTGACACAGCTCTGAAATAGAAGCTTTTACTCTGGAGACAGCAAACAGCATGGAACAGAAGTGGCAGGGATTCGTATCTCTGTACCACATGCATTCATTTCTCTACAGTGCTCTGTTTTGCACATTGTTCAAGATTTTGAAGCTTCAAGAAGCAAGTGCCTGGGGTAAGTAAAGAGATGCACATAGGCAGATTTTAATTCTGAGGCTAATTTGAGCTCTAATATTTTAATCTCCTCATATTTTCTCCAACCTGAAGTTCTGTTCCAGAATGTGTATTAAAATACAAGTTTAACCTGAAACCAACATACTTTACTTCCCAAAACCTTCCTCTGCCTGCACACACCCTACGGCTGAATATCCCAGGCAGGTTTCAGAAAAATATTGTTGGGCCTTTTTGAGTTGTACAAGATGACAAGCACTCTTTTTGGTGCATTTACTCTTTTGGGTATTTTTTATTTCTGTTTTGTTTGTAAAATTGTGTGGTGCAACCACAACAGGCAGTATTGCAGGAAAAAGGGACTGAGCCTCACATGCCTTATGTGGGCATCATTGCAAGCAATGGAAAGGGACACAGAGAGACTGCTGGTGTCCATGAAAGCATCAGAAAGGGAAGTAAAGGTAGGCTGGAAATGTAGGTTTTGGACATTCTTCCAATTCTTTGAGCAAGCGACATCAAAAAATAACCCTGAACCATACTCATGCCAGGAGATCAAGGAAAGATTTGGGAAATGCATGAGAGAGATGGACCTGACTGCCAAATGCTACAGAAGGTTCCTGCAGCCTCCATCTCTATCACCTGAGCGACAGACTAGCAGGGATAGCCAGGACTATTTTTAGCTAACAAGAAAGGGGAAGCTGATAATGTGTTAATCACAGCACAAATCACGGATGCATACACCAGTTCCAAGGTGTCATGCATATGACGAATGCAAGCACAGGGGGAAGTGGAAGGAATCCGTACACTGCTGTGAGGAGCCTCAATAATAAATGAGAGGAATTGGAAGTGCCTGTGGATGCCAGTTTGGAAATATCAGTGTAAAAGTGCTATGTAAGTACCTTGCTTAATTCCAATAGTTCTTTTCACTTGTATTTCTGGGGTGCAAACTGGGACCCTTCTCTTCCACTGGTGCTGTCACTCACTGCACACCAGCGAACGGCTCACTCGTAGGACAACCAGAAATATTGCACACACACCTGCTTTTCTGTGCAAATATTGGGGCCTTCTCAGGCTACCATCAGGCTTTCTGTGAATGGCAGCAGGTGAGCCACTAATTTAATTGATATCGTGTGTATACATCACAGACCAAAGAAATTACATCTTCCATTCCAACGTGCTTTTAACTGTCTTACCCAGAGATGGGGGTGGGGGAAAGTGCCAGATGCGTTACTCTGTGCAACAGATAAAAGACTGAGCCTTAAGAGATTGGTTTATTAAAAACTGCACCCTTCACCTAGGAATCCAATAGGATTGATTGTACAATCACAATGACTGCCCAGTTACAGTGGAATTATCCATATATAATACCTGAGGGAAAAACATATCTTTCACACTTCCTGTCTCCAGTGTCCCAGCTTTAATATACCACTGAAATCTGTCAAGATTCCCCTTCAGCATATTGCATCCCCTGTGAGGGAGTGCTCGCTTTGGATTTTCTTTAGGTCTTTGTTCTCCAGAAGGCAAGATACATTTGAGATGAGCATCACTTTATTTAATAAGTATTAAATAGCTATTTCTTTCTCCCTTTTTTTTTTTTTTTTAATTTAATGGTCATCATTTTGGAAAGATGTCTCCACGCAAAAATGATCTTTTTCCTAACTTGTAGAACACTCATCTTTATCCACTCTGGGATGGAGTAGCTGAAAGAGAATTTCCTCTCTGGACGCAGAAATGTTGCCTGTTTCCAAGTTCCATTTTCTCAGTTGTTGAGTGATTATCAATTATGTAACAGTGACATTTTGTAAAGTGTCATCTGTGGGTGGTAGTGAATTGGAAGTAAGAGAATGTCTTCCACAGAAATGAACTTGTCAAGACTGGTCATTAGTTGGGTTTTGGGGCCATGGGAAATGCAGAAATAATGATAACAATAGTTCTTTTTTTTACCTACCTCTAGAAAATAAAATAAAGAAGATTATGTAAAAGCCTCTGAACCCATTAACATAATATTCTAGAGTACAATATAAAAAAAAATTTGTTACTAATATGTCACCAAATCACTCAGCAATTAATTTTAAATGTTTTTCTCCAATACACAGTGAATAGTTCAATTCTGTACTGAAGTGCCCCAAGTAGCCAGCAAGTTTCAAATTCCTATTCTAACTCTTACCCAGCAAAGAACTGCATCAGAGTATCTTAAATCCTGGGTTTATGCCCTAGTCACTGGGATGCCTAGTTTTCACAGACACTGGGGACAAGAAGTAGAGATGTGTTCTCTGTCCTTGTTTCATTCCTTCCCCAACTCCTTCCTCCATAAATTCCTGAAAATTATTATTTTCAGCTTCTTGTTGGCACAAAAAGCTATTTCGAAAAACTCCACATCTCACAAATGTTTGACACTCAGCCCCGTAAGTGTCAGACAACTTCAGTCTAGAAAAGCAGTGCCGGTTTTAAACCTTCGGAAGAACTTACAACTGCAATACTTGATATTTCTCTGAAAGATGTGCTCCAACGTCACCATGACTCCTCAACCGGTACCAGTAGCATACTAGACTAATGCAGAATATAATTATTACAGTGACACCCGACAGCTTGTGCCATGCAGAAATTCAGATTAGCTGATCACCCTTTCCCAAGAAAGATTTTGCATATGTGCTATTCAGGACTGAATGAGCAGAATTCTTTCCCGTTGTATGAAGCAATTACATAGTTTTACCTAAATTCTCAGCCTATGATGGGGGTATATGCAAAACATGTACTGCATGAACCTGTTGCTGAAATGAATCAGGCCTTCAGGAGGTAAAGCACCTTTGGATAATACTCTCATAGGACAGCACACAAAGTATGTCTAACAAAAAGCTGTTATGTTTCAGTTCTGCATCTATTTTAATTACTTGACCAAGCTCTAAGTGAGGCCAAAATTTAATTCTTCAGTTAAAACTTCCTTTATCTTTGCAGGACTTGGAACATTCAAAAAAACCTTAATAAAAAAAATCCGTAACAATCAAGCCNGCTGCTGTCTCTCTATTGTAGCCAAGATTGACACTTTACCATTTCCCACAACAGTCTCTCTTATTCTCATTATTTTATCTGTTGTAATTGCCCACCCATTTCTGCTTTATATCATCCTGACTCTATACAATATTACAGCTACCTACAATTCATTATTCTCCAGAAATCTTTCCCTATTACAACTTTGCATAAGAAATTCCTACACGGCATTTTGTGCACCTTGATAAGGTCTATTCACATTTCTGACACCAGAGATTGCTCTTCAGTTAAAATCTATTACTGTCACATTACAAGCCTCTCCCATCGAGAGCTCAGAATATTCTAAAACAAATTCCCCAGCTACATAAGGAAGTATTATGATTTTTCTTCCATCTGTGCAAAGAGGGTATCTTCACCATCACCCTACTCCTCCAATGAGCTCCATTTGAATAGGAGCCTCTGTTAGAGTCAGAAAGGCACAGAAGCAGTGTTTGTTCAGAGGATTACCCATAAAGCACCTATTCCAGGATCAAGGCCAGTGTCTTTTTCAAAAACTTTCCCATGGTGATATATCAAATCAGAGGCAGGATAAGAAACAGAACTAGCATCTCCTGACCCCTGCTGCTGGGCTCTAAATGCAGGAGGCTACCTTTCCTCTTTTGAAGCAATTCATCACTTCTGCAATGTGATGCCTGTGTAAGGCTGGTGTTACATAACAAACTCGCATCATGAAGTTAAACTGTCATTGTTTAAAACTTACAGAAGATTTTCATTCTGAGTTCATGCTTAAAAATAATATAAATTATCTTGCCTCAAGCTTTCTCCATTCTCTGATAAATAAGTTTGGCAATCGTGATAGAATTGACGAACAGAAATAAATTCATTCCTTAAGCTGATTACTTTTCTGGGAAAGCGTGTGTGCCAGACAGTTTAAGAACTTGAGTGTTCAGTTTATACAACATTGGCTCATCTCTATCATCTTTGTTGAAGACATCTACAATTTATAGCTTACCACAGGTTACCCAGTTGGTTCAAGTTGTTTTGTCTTTTATTAAAAAAAAAAAAAAAATCAAACAAAACAAACAAGAACCAAAAAACACCACCTCTGAACTTTTACACTCCTGTGTGTTTTAGCTGTGAGTCCTAAATGGAGTCTCCCATGAATAATTCAGGTTCCTCAGTTTCTTATTTTAGCATCAAAACTGTAGCAATACGTGACTAAAGGAAGTCTAGCCAAGATACTATGAAGCTCTAAATCAATGTAAAAATGAGATTAAAAATAGATATTTCTATTGTAACAAGGAATGAAAATATTGTTATATAGCTTGTTGAAACAACCTTTTAAACAGTAGTGCTGTATTTAAAAGCAGGAAGAAAAAAAAATAAAAGAAAAATAAGCCAGTTTAACTTATAATCAAGTAGGTAAACTATGAAGAAAGCTACAGCCAATTTTGGAATGCTACTTATTTGGAAGGGTTCCAATATCAGCAATGGTGAAAGGATATAAAAGGTGATGACTATATTTGTATTACGTAGCAATGATTTTTTCAAGAATGGTATCAAGAGACAAACAACAGGTTTTCCCTCATTACATCATTCTCCAGATTGTACCAGTTTAGCAAGTTTAGTCTGAGCAGGAAATGATTCAGATTTCATCACTGCAGCCTAATTCAGCTTTTGTTACTTGTTTGAAAGAAGAAGAAAAAGCATACATGCAATTTCTAACCACATCAATTGAGTTAAAAGGTGACTAATAAAAGGTCTTGAACCTGTTGCTCTTATGATTGAAGGAAATTTTGCCTCAAATTCACTGGTGCAAGAATAAGTCCCTATACAATTTAGATTTCATACAAATTTTTAACTTACTTGGGACCTCCTGTTCCAGTAGAATATAAAAATATTTTAAGCCATACTTTCTAGCCTAAGAAAATTAATGGAATTCTAAACAATAAATATAACCTATCCAGCACCAAAACAAATCAATATAAGCCTTCCACCAGCAAGCACTATGCCTCACCATTGTAGGAGAAAACTCAGTGTTGTTCTGCAGAAGCTCCTGTGTGAGATCTAGGTGCAAAGCAGAAAAACTGCAGAGAGATCCATGTGTAAACATTGCTGCCCACCTTCTCCACCTCACTACTTTAAAAGAAAGCACTCACCACATTTGCGTCAGCTGGGAAATGCTGCTACCTCCCTCTTTCCCCACACATTTTGCAGACCACTAGTATGTTAAGTAACACAGGAGCGAAATCAAACTCCATACTTTCTTCTGATGAAATGAGCCCTCAAATCCAGTTCTTTGCTTTCTCTCACCTAACTGACTTTGGAGGCAAGAAAACAATACATGTCTTTTGAAACATGTTTTGAAGCATTTTTCACAGTACCTGAGAAGTTTTTATTCCCTTTATTTTAAGGTAGAGTTTTGTCTCAACTACTACATTTAACTGATAAGTTTTTTCCTCAATTTTTGCATCACTCTGTCACTCCCTAATTTGTCATTATGCACTGAAGGTAATTTAGAAGAGTTCTGGTACTTCTTGTTCAATTTTCATCACTTTTTGACTAAAATGTTGCATTTCTCATAACACTGAGTGAACAACTACTTAGATTCATTAAAATGTGCTGTTTTAAAAAATGTATATACAATATCAAGAAACTGCTTCCATAAACTAAGTCCTCTTGCAGTTTTAATAACTCTGTATGGCAGCAGATAAATATCCTTATAACCAACTTTTTGTAGCCTTCCTGGACCAACTTTTTGTAGCCCTCTTTCACCTAGCAGTGCCTAGTACATCAGAAAGCAGGTTAATGTGAAAAGGTCCAGGGTACGATTATGTTCATATACAAGCATTTTATGCTCTTTCTAAACCTTTCCTCTTATTAAGGTTTGTAGAAGACCATCAAGCACAACTTTCTTTTCCAATCTCTCTAGTCATGCCCGGTTTTCACTTACTTTAACTTAACCTCACATGCCACTGAATTCACATAATGTATTGCCACATCCCTTTTCCCCCTTAATTTGATTAAAATTTCTATCCCACCCTCCATTGTAATTCTTTGCTTTACCCACATCTTTAGCAGATGTCTCCGATTTGCAAGTTCTTCATTTCCCATCAGTTTCTCTAGATTAATTATTATCCTGAACTTTTTTTTTTCTGTATGCCCTGAAGTAGGTTCTATTTGGATTGATGCCTCACTCAGCTTTCTTGCGCTGTCTTCTCTTCCTCAAGATGTCTACAAATGCCTAACCAAGCTTAACTTCTTTCTGCTCTGCCACACCTGTTTGGCTACATTTTGGAGAACCTGAGATTACCTTGACCTCCCTGCACCACATAACACTGAGAAACATCCAGAGAAAACTATCAGAGAGAAACTTTCTGTTGAAGCATTTAGAAGTTAACTCTGAAACTCTCTCCGACACCAATGTCAACATACACCACGACCAAAGGTTTCTTCTCAGCTGTTATCAATTACTTTATACCCAACCAAAAGTCACCAAGCAGTTTTGAGGCCATCCTACAACCAACTGTAACTACCTAGGTGATGATCAAATCTCCCATTCCTTTGTAATTACAGTGTTTGTGATGCCCTTCAAACCACGTAACAGGTCTTCTAACCAGACAAGTCCCTTCATTCCACCTTACAACCACCCAGGATCAAGATGATAAGCAGTGAAGTGTTTCCTTTTACCATGTCTCAGTCTCAGATTACTGGAAAAGCTTTAAAGAACAACCCTGTGGATGGCTGTGCAGGACTCTCTAGCAGTGTGATATGACAAGCCTACCAAAACATTGGCTAGAAAGGTTATGACTGCTCTTTAGAGATGGGTCACAGAGATACGCATCATGGAGGAAGAAGAGTCATTTAGTCAAATGAAAAACTGGCACATGAGAACTGGGTGTGACCTCATCATGAATTAAAGCAGACTGTGAGCTGAAGGTAACTACCCACCAGATGTGATAGCCCATTACTACAAGGCAGGAGGAAAGGATTAACTATTTTTTCCCCACAGTGTGATGAAGAGATTTGGTTATCTCTAGAACAGGAAACCAAATTCAGAGATGCAATAGATATCTTTTCCAGCCCTTCAGTCATACTCTTTGAAAGACAAAAGAAGAGACGTTCAGTATATTACAGAATGTCCCTTGCTGAACATACATCCAACCCTCCACTGATCACCCAGCCTATATACTGAATATGCTTTCTCCCCACTAATCTTTCTAGAATGCTTACTCCCTCTAGCATAGCTACTGCCCCTTTCTTTGCATGTGAAAGCATTAAATGACTGAGTTTAATTTACCCACATCCAAATTTATTTTATTTGACCCCTCTAGCAAGTGTAGTTCAGATGGCTTCGTTCAAGTAACATTCTCTGAAGTCAATCAGGGAACTCCAAAGCAAGGAGCAAGTTTGAGGTCAATGTTTCCCAACAGGCAAGAAAGAAATATCTAGACTGTGAAGTCAATAAGACAATGGAAACACTTAAGTAAAGCCTGTATTTAAATGCTTTTCATTCTTGAAGCTGTAACTACTGGAACTCACATAAAAATTTCTGCTTTGTTTGGTTGTGCATTTTAAAAAGAAACAAAGCTTTTCTTCCTTTAAGAGGCCAGGCCAGGATCAAGCTTAATAGGCCACAGACCATATATCAAAGATTTCAGTATACTTTTGAAGTGGAATTAAATCATATTTCTTAGGTTAAATGTAGCTCATCACAGGAGTTGAAGTCATCTCAGACATCAGAGATCTGCAGGCTATTGAGCTTCTGTTATTAAATATTTTTTCCATTTCAGCTGACTAGTGCCTAAAGGCTGATTGCGCAGAATAGTTATAACTTGTTAGGGAAAGAAGGGGGAAACCTGGTCTTCTCCCCACTTGGATTAATGAACTCATTATATATTACATATTTATGGGCATTATCTAAGGATAGACAACATGAATCTAAAAAATGGACAGTATAAAACTCCAGAAAATTTGAAAGAAACTAACCTGAGTCAAAAAATAAAAATTTGATTATTACTTTAGACTTTGAATATTTATGGCCTATATTTGTAGAGAAAGTACTATCAGCTTTTCCTTTATACAACTCTATTCTTAAGAGGCACTGCCCACCCCCCCAAAAAAAAATAAATTTAGTAAGACAGGATAGCACATGTAAAAAAATCAGCCTTCCTTCAATAAAAAATAATTACAGTTGTAGTATTTGGCTTTCTAATGTAATTAAAAGCTAATTTAATTTAAAGGAGGATACTTTGATTTCCCTTGTTGCATTTTTATACTGCAACCTGAATTTCACATAGTTAATTTAAAAGGGACAATTAAAGTCTAACTAGCTTGCAGTATTTTTTCTTTTATAGACCACAAGTGCAAATCTAAAAGTTAAACTGACAATTGAGGATAGCAACTGATCACTTGACCTATGCAGTATTCAGCAAGTGTAATTTTATGCATCCAGGTGAAAAGCTGCTCAACAGTGAAACACAAAAAAAAGGTAGAAAACATAAAATTGTATTTAAAAAGGACTGTACAGTTACTTCTCTGCTCTTCTCTGCAAGACACACAGTAAAACAAAATGACCATGCTTTCATTCAAACAGTCTTTAAATGATGCCCCACTAGAAGCATTACATAACCAGTCACATAGTTTTTGCCTTTAGATCACACACTTAAAGTGTCTCATCAAAATTGCATCTTGAAGGAAAGAAAATCATGACTTATTAAATATAAATATATGATGTTAAAAACTGCTTTTAGTGTGGTTATGTAATATTTATTGTTCTGTGACTAAGGTCATATAAAGATCACATGTGACAGGTGATGTATTTTTATTGCTCTCTTTATGTTAAATGCCTTTCTACTAAGCTAATTTAAATGTTCTTGTCTCCTTGTTCTGGAAAGTATTTAAATCATGAAGTTCATAGGCACTGTTATACTCCAAATAATTCAGAAGCCAAACCAGAAGTATTTCAGAAGTTACCTTTTAGAGGTACCATAGTTTGGCTTCACGTGGCAGAATTATGTTCTTGTTCCATGTACCAGACTATTATGAAACTTACATTTACTCAGTTCTAGCAGGTCCTGACAGTATTTCACACTTACACTGGGACCCACCAAAACTGCTATTTCCAAGGCTGTATTTACCCACATTGGAAAGCCACTGCCCAGCATGGTACAACAGCCAAAATATTGCTCAAGAGAGAGCAGGGCAGCGCAGTAGGTCAGTAGAGGGTACAACTCCTCCTTGCCTGCTCCTGGTTCTACCTGGCCAGGCATGACCCTCTCTTTCAAAGCCATGACATTCATCAGTAAGTTTAATTACCCCAGCTGACACCCAAGGAAAGCTCTGCTCATTCACAGAGCAGGTAGGACAGAAACATGCTGTGAAAGCACAACAAACTCCCCACCCCTTCACCGCTAATGAGCTTCAACCCTGACCTAAAAGCAGCAGCAAAATATTGAACTCCACGTCCGTACAGCCACGGCTTCTTGGGCTGCAAAGGCAAACAACCGTTTGTGATGGGGATTTATAATTACCATTTCTGACCATTGTAGTAGAGGACTCCATAGGATAACAAAAGCTACTTGCTTCATTCTTTGCCAGGAATATTTTCTTGCATCACTAGAGAACAAGTACCAGCTTTTACAAAAGAGAGGATACCATTGTTCCTATCCGACCAAGTGATTTCTATTTTCAGGGAAGACAAGCCACTCCTTCGATAACACCTTTGCATGGCCAGTACAAATGACTGTGCACTTCTGTTTGCAAAGTGTTGCCTCTGTTTTGATAAATTAAACATAGTCCAGAGTACTTTTATGTATTCTAAATGAAGAGAGGAACAGATCTTCCTTCCTTTGAAGTTGTGGCCAGCTTCCAAGTTACTTCAAAAGGGAAAAAGTTTGGGTACTTGTTCAGAGTTAACAAAGGTGTAACAGTGGAATTTAGCTTAAGGTATAGGAAAACATTCCCATTAATTAGCAAGATAGGAATATGCCATGTTCAACTCCAAACCACTCCACTGCTTTTGAAAGAAGACAAAATAAGGCTAGCCCCACTGATGCATTTGCTAGCGGTAGAGTTTTGTGGTCCTACATCAGAGTTTGGGACTGTAATTCAATGAGGTCAAAGCTTTTTTCATTGAGATAGACTAATATGACTTTTAATACGCTTTCATAAATGACCAAGGTACCAGTTACTTATACGCACCAGTAATTATTGTATTGTACAGTATCACACACTGAAAACTCAGTCAAAAAATGTAAATGGGCTGTAAGTGTCAATGCAAATTCTCCCGTTTTGAGAATGTGCAATATGCAAGCATGGGTTATTTATTAATTTTTGTCACCACTGATTGATATCTTGATTAATTGCCAGAAGGCATTGGACCAGGTGTTAACTATGTGCAGATTGGATGCAGTGTTCTGTGAACTTCACGCTGTATTAAAGGCACAGACATGCCCAGTTGGAGCAATAAGCCTTTGTTTGCTTTGGCAGGGCTTGCAGCTCCCCGGGGCCAATGCCATAAAGAGGTTTCTGTTAGAAGCCGCAGTGCTCATTGTAGAAAAATTGCCCCTCAAAAAATTAGCATGGTACAATGAAGGATGCATAATGTTACGCAAATGACAGCTGCTTAGCTGAAACAATAGCTAGGAGATGGCATTTGCCAGGGTGCACATCTCATGTAAATTAACTTACTAACTGTTTCAGGAAAAATAAAAGAAGTGAAGCCTGAACCTGTACGACCACTTCATGGATCCATCCGGAGGGCACAGAAGAACTGCAAACTCCCACTAATATCAAAGAAAGTTGGACGGGGCCCTCAGCCTCTGCCCCTCAGATGCCGCCAGGAGCCAAGCAGGCACGGGCTGCCAGAAGCAAAGTTTGCCTTGTCAGGGCAGAACAAAGCCCTGGAATCTGCTTTACAGGTGGAAATCCAGAGTCATTTCCCCCAAAGCAACAAATCCGCAGCTGCTGAGCCAGCACCAAAGGGAGACCACTAGAGCCCCTGTCCACAGCAAAGAGCAGCGCCCAGGCGGGAGGTGCACGTGGGCTGATCTGCTTCACCCACCTTGGGGAACCAGAGCTCCCCTACGGTCGCAGCTCTAATCTCTAACCCCAGGGATGGGTGGAATTTCCCCTGATTTACAGCAACGGGGGAAAGGGCCCAGTGGAGCCAAAATGCTTCAAGGGGGAGCAGAATCAGTGCCTGGGCCTTTGTGTCCTCTGCGCAGCAGAAGGGACATTGTCCTTGTTCAACCGATTAGAAATACTAATCATTGACATCAAAATCTAGCCTCAGAGTGCAGGCTAAACCAGAAAAGGCTATGCAGCACAAAAACAGAAACAGCATTAGGGGAAAGGGAAAAAAAAAGAAAAAAGAAAAAAAAATATAGTTGCAATCTGCTCTGGGTAGAGTTGCATTAGTTTTTGCATCTTTAAATCAAGGAAAGGCCTTGGTTTATTCTGAGCATCTTGGTGGGAAATAAATTCACATGAATGTATGGCATAATATAAGGGAATAGAAACAGAACAGAAATAAGCATGGTTTAGCCCCGGAATTCTGGGCCGTAAAGAAAATATGTTGAAAGCCAAGAGTAAAGCAACCAATCATTTGTCATTTCTAAGGGAGGAGAACAATCACTTAATATATGGGAGCTGGAAGGGGGAAGGAGGAGAGCACTGAGCACTGGTTTGATTTACATAGGAGTTTCCCTTCATAGTGCAAGGATTAACACAGCCCCTACTGAAAGGCGGGAGGGCTCTAAAAGCAAACAAGGTGGTGTTTGGGAGGTTTTTTTTTTTTCTTTTTTTTCTTCTTCAGAGAGGGCCCCGTGATACTGCAACTGTTGCTCATCACATTAGCAGTGTGGGAACAGGAAAAAACCCATACCACGGAGGGGGGAGAGGGGAGGAGGGCTCCAGGCATGGGGGAGGGGGACATCAGTTGACAGCAAAGAGAAGCAATTAAAACCTAAAATAAGAGGTGGTTGTGAAATGGTCTTTGCATTAGGACTCAGCCAACAAAAATGTTTACTTTGTAACAGAACTACTATGGTCTGAATGATAAATCAAGACCAAGTAATTACTCATCACCTATTTGGGGATGGAAAAAAGAGATGACGCCAGGGAGGCAGGGCTCAGCCCGGCAGAGCCCCAACAGCCACGCTGGGAATTAATGCAGCTGCTACTGCTGGAATTGGGGAATTGCACTTGCATCATGGAGATCCCCAGGTCTCACCCCAACTCTCCAAACCACGTCCAGTTGGGAACAACAGGAAGCTGGCATGGCTGGATCAGGGCCATAAAGCCTATTTCAGAGGCCACATCTGTCATTATGAGCTCTAAATTTTAAGGTGAGTCTTCCAAACAACACTGATGTTGAAGGACAAAACATTTGCTGTGGAACTACTCCTAAACACCCCACAGACCACACTTAGTGCAATATAAAAAGCAAAATTCAACTTGTTAAACTAACACAGAAGCTATGACACAGAAGCTATGATTAAGCACAATAGCAGACTCTCTAAGTTCTTAAAAATAAGATGCCCTTGTAAAAATGTTACACTTTGGGGACCAAAAGATTTTAAAACAAAACAGAACAACCACAAGCCCCTCAAATTTGTTGACACAGTGAAAATTAGCAGCAAGCATATACAGATATGGAGACAAAGAGACACGTGCTAAGAAAACTCCTTTTGGACAATTTCAGCCATAGGTTGCCATACCAACAAGCTTAAAACAAGGGATCTGATCTAACACCATTATGGATTTAAATCTGTTAAGATGTACCAGCCTATAACCTGGTCCTGTATCACCGAAAAAGCCAACTAATTTTATCCAATTTAGACTATCATTCTTGTCAATGGACTAGATTATTTTTTTATAGTAATAAAACATTGGTAATGGATATGTTTCTACATTCATAGCTGCAACCAACAATTCCTTTAGAGTGTGCTGGGGCTACACATAAGAGCAGACCAGCTTCATGGTAGAGCCGTAACACAAGCACTGGGCATAGGAATACCAGAATCATCCAACACAACCCTTCACAACTGGACAACCATGACATATAATCTCACTCACAGTCTTTTTTTATTGCATCTTAAAAGTTGTGTTTGTTGTCCTTTTAGAAAGGTTTTCCAGAACTCCACAGTTTTGTTGATGAATAGAAATCTTTCATTTAATTTTAACCATATTCGTGACCAACTTAATGTTTTGCTTTGCTACCAACACTGTTCTTTGGATTAATTTTCCCCTCCCCCTTTATTATTTACCCATGTGATTTGCTTATAGACAGCAATTATTTCCCTTCTGTGCTTTCATTTTACTGAAAAAGCCAAACATTTTTCAGCTCTACACATAAAATAGACTCTCCATTTTCCCAGTCCTATGCTAACCTCTCTTTGAAGCTGCTCCAGTAAACCACTCTGTTGAATATGGGTGACTATAAGTTACATCTTATTTTGTGTATACAAAGCCTTATTTACAAGAATTAAGAGCTCATACCTCCACTATAAATAGTTGCCTGCATTCTGTTTGTCTTTTTCATGGTTGGATCACAAGGTAGCTCACAATGATCCTCTGTACAACTGCTGTGCCCTGCAGTAGTTGTTGTACACCCTGATCGTGCAACTATTACTACTTCTATACTCAGTTTCTGACTCATAAGCTCACATTTTACAAAAAGAACTAATGCTGGTGTTCTCAAAGTCACAACAACCATACAATATGAAATTCCTGGTCATTCAAAACCTAGGCTGTCCCAGACATCACAATGCTTCATGTAACTTTGCCTCCAACATTGTTGACAGCAACATATCTCACCGGCACTTTGCTTTTTTTCTCTCCTTTTTGCCCCACAATCCTTTAAATTGAATATTATTCATCTCACAGAAACCAATAATGACGTTTTCTTCTCATCACAACTTTTAAAATACCTGCCTTACAATACCAAATCCTACTTTCTCCTCAACTAATACTTTCCTATGGAACAGCTCACTAAATACTTCATTGAAAAACAAGTACATGAGACCTAGCACAGTTGGCTTGCCTATAAGATCAGTAATCACATCAAAGAACACTATAGGATTAGTCTGGCATGATTATCTTTTGTTAAAAGTACACTACATTTTTATCACATTCTCCACTATCTTGTCTGATAATAACTCCCCTCAGACTTTGTTCCAAAAAACTGCATACTTCTCAGGCCAGACTAACAAGTTTGTAGTTGCCTGGATGATTTTTCCACATTTCCTTAATGTCTATGGATAGCACATTTGCTATTCCACAGTCACAACATCAGCTTGACAAATGCATTAAAAAATTCCTCACTGGTGTAATTTCACTGCACGCTGCCAGATTTTTTCAATTTTTTTTTTAGAATATAGACTATCTCCTACCTGCATCTTGAGTGCATTAAGGTCTTCAGTCATAATTCCACCTCAATGTGCCAGTTTTCACTATACACACTCATTCTCATTGGAAGTCTTGATTTTACCTTCACACTTCAAATTATCATATTTATTTAAAAACTAGAGGCAAAGTATCAACTTACTTGTTGGTAGACTACTAAATTTTTGATTGCATCATTGCTGAGCAACATCACTTCCTCGTTCCTTGTTCTCTTTTATTTGTATGACTAAAGAAAGTTTTACTATTTAACTTCCTTTGAAAGGATTCAGGTCAGCTTGACCTCTGGCAATTCTGAAAGTAGTACAGAGGCTCAAGAAAGTTTTTAGTAATCCGTTTTATTCATCTATATGTTGACTGAGCTGCAGGACTTTCAGGTTTGGCAGGACATGTGGAAGAAAAAGGGATTTATAATACACTGCAAAATCAGAAAGATACTTCCAGCTCTTTCAAATTGCACATCTATTCTGTAGAATAAAGATGATAATTTTGGCATCGAAAAGGGCATTATAAAAACTAATGAAAAATGAGTATAAAAAGGATTCACTACTGAAATAATCTGAGTACAGCCAAGACCCAAATTATCATTATAACCTTATTTTCTCTCTTGAAATCATGCTTTGACAGCATGCACATATGCTCCCAAGCACTGTGAGCTTGCAGGAAGGAAAGTAATCTGTGAGGGAGGTAGCTTAAGGTCAGCTCCCTTAATGTACAACACTCATGATTATAGCATTGCTCAGGGAATACAAATTTATAATAATAATAATAATATAAATTTATATCCAGGACTGCAGGTCATTTTTGCTTGTGAAACTTAAGAGGGTAAGCGTGATAGGGGTTACTCCATCCCACCTACTTCTCTCACCTTCAGTAACACTCATTTGGAACAATCAAATTTCAGTTTTATTGTGTCACTGAACAAATGCCTTGAATGATAGACAAAATTATTTTGGAGTACTTGGAGTAATACTAGCGGACTATCAAAACTAATTGTACCAATCTCTCACCTTATACAATCCACTATCAAGTTCTTAATATACTACAGCATCTGATGTCTTCTGATAAAGTGCTGGATAGATAATTTATCCTGCCTTAGCCTAATCAGAGTCAAGCCTTGGACAAAAGACACTTCATAAGGATTTGACTTTGGATTTCGACCAAGATTTCTGAAAGAAGTTTTCTCTGTGTGCTCTTTATTAGTAAATTTGTTCCATGCTACCTGAACAGGGTACAAGCAAATGCAGGACTGTAAAACAATGCTACAGCCTGGCAGGAGGTTCAATACAGAAGGCCCAGTTGATATGATGGACACATCTAACATGTGATGACACAAGAAGCATGTTTTCCCATTTCAAGGAAATGGGAATGCTTGATCCCAGTGTCGTTAACAAAAATAAGCATGTGGGCTGTGTGTCTTTCTGAAAGCTCCCAGAATTGTTGAGAGTGTATAGCCTTCAGCAGAGGAGAAGGGAAGAGGAAAGCAGCTGTTCCCCCTACCTTCCCATTACCCAAGCGGAAAAGTGATTTGCTGTACTCCAGCCTCAAGGATCGTAATTATGAATCAAGGACTTTGATGGTGATATTCCAAAATAAGAACCAGCCATTTTCAGTCTCAACATTTATCAGCAGCTTGGACACAGTCCAATTCTTCTAACTGAAGAAGGCATCAGCTGTGGTCACAACATCCAGGTCATTCCTTGCAGAGTCATCAGCACAGATGCATTAACACAAGTACAGGACTGCCCCTCACATTTCTTACTCTCAGCTTCTCTCTCACCCTGGGTGAAGTCCTCAGGTTGAGAGCCCTGACTGAGACAGCCAGCCTTCTTGAAGACTTGGGATTGTGCCACAGCACTGTCAAACTACTCAATGAAAAGTAAGGGGAGCCTCGCAAGGACTCTGTTTCAAATGAATGACACCATGGTCATTTCAGTGAATATGCAACTTCTGGAGGCTTTCCTCACCCTCCAGCATCCTGGCTGCACGTCTCAGCCTGGCATGCCAAATCTGAACAAGTTTGTCTGAACATGTTAAGGGATATGTGACAGCCTCAGTCGAATCACAACATTAGTGGAGAATGAGGTACATCAACACGAAAATACCATGAGGCTGAGATCACCTTCTCCTCAGTCAGTTCAGCATGGGTCCTGCCAAATTCTGTGCCAGGCAGCTGCAAAAAACCCAGAAGCTTTGTGTAAAAAGTGGCTACTGAACATGCCTACATGCTGCCAGTACTTTAGGTGTTGCCTACCCCCAATTACAAAAGTATCAGACCATGCTAGGTACAGAAGGGCTATGCCCAGGCACCCAGCTACAGAATCAGTGTCCTGCTTCATCTGTGTTGAGTTGCTTGTACAGACATGCCCCAAGTTCAATATAACCACCACTAGTAATCAAATGGAAGTTGTGAGGAGAAACCGTAACAGGAACTGCTTCTACCATGATGTGATCACATACACAATTAGATTCCCACCATACTGGAAAAGTTAAACCAAGATACCAGGTCAGTATGTAAGTGTCTCACTGCACCCAAGTACCTCTGAACACAGCCACAGTAATGCTTTAAACAACACTTTAACTCAAAGCATCAGCCTGGACAGATTTTACTATACTTAAAATATTTTATGACATTTCCCTTTAAGAAAATCCTTCAGAAGAGACAGCAACATCTTTATATCAGCACATGAGGATTTCTAGCTCAGGTGATGGCTCTGTAGCATGGTCAGACATGTCAATCCTATTTTCTCATTTCATACAGAAACACTGAAAATGCTTTCTTGGTTTTATCCCCAAGGTAAATTGGTCTGGAAAGTCTGCAGAAGATCTGTTTAACTGTTTTGAGATTATGGGAGAACAGGGAAAATATTTTTCAATGAAAAAAATCTTTAAAAGAGCAGAATAAAGGGGGTGAAGCATCCAAGTTCACCACATGCCTCAACTGCTGAAGAGAAAAATCACAGGGTAGGGGAGAACAAAAGAAAGAAAGAGCATAAGCAGTTGTGGTGGAAAAGACACTTGAACAACCTGAGGAAACCATATCCTGAGCACCACAGGTACTGAGAGCTGCCTGTCCTTCCTTTCCAGGCTTAGAGCAACTGTTGAGGGAATATGTGTGAAAAAGGCTGCAATAGCTTTGAAATATGCAGAGCCTTAACCTGCAAACTGGAGAATCAGAATAATTTTGTCATAATATCAGCAACAAAAAAGTAGATTTCATTACTGGAGTTTCTGTGCATTTGTCCAATAGCTCACAGCACCACAACAGTGCAAGTGTAGTCATTGTGACCGAATGGGTAAGAGTTGCAAAACCAAGAGTTAAGAGAAGAAAATATATTTATGACATTAAGGAAAGAAAAAAAAAATTATATATGCTATGCTAAAAGGGCTGTTCACTAAGCATTAGACAGACACTTCATTCACTGTCAAAGAATTTGAAATACAAAGAACTGATGTACATGAAATGTAAAATACTGGGGGGAGGAGGGAGGGCAAAGGATTTATACACATATCTTTCTAAGTAAGAATAGTATCTCAGCCTCAAATTTCTGAGCTCAGGGTTTATGAACAGAGGTCATTAGAGGGTTTTAAGTTAGGCCCACTGCTCCCTTCAAAGTGTGAAAATTAAAATGAGCTATATGGCAAATTACCAGCCCTTTTCAATAATTACTACCACACTACTGCATCTGGAGATATCTGAATGACATATCTCTCCACTACCAAAAGGTAACTGCATTTTCATTTTGACTAATATTATTTTAAAAACCATCATACCAGGTGCCTTATATTTGGAAAATCTTGAAAGCTTTTAGATGTACAAACACCCTTCCCACCGCTCTTGGCTTATCTTTTATTTACCCTACTGGGTATACAACAGTTGATGCTTCTTCAAAGCAAGGACTTCCCAGCTGATTAGCTGTGCTGAGCTGGCTAAGCTTATTAAAGGTGATTAATGCATTCAAGTATTTTTCCCCTCGCTTGTTAGTTCAATTTCTTGCTCATTATGCTACTGGTCTTTTTATATTAAAACAGACCACCTGGATAGCAAAGAACTTCATAATCTTGGTCCAACAAGATCAACACCTGTTGTACATGTAATTAATCATGAGGCAGTGCATGGCTATATTCAGTTAAAAAGCTAAGATTATCTAACAACAGAAGCAATATACCACTTTGGTAATCAGCATCTGAATCCTTAAAATGCAGTTTAAAAAAAATCAGAGAAGTGAGTCAGTACAAAGGGGCTCATAATTATTCTCTCTCCATATTTAGGAGTCCATATGGGATTTGTGACGTATAAAAGTCAGCATACAATTTTCTGATGAAAAATTCAGTTCTAAAAAAATTCATATTCTTCTCAAGGCTGAGGAAAATCAAATGGTCTTTCTGTCAATGACATTTTCACTCTACACAAAGAAATCAAAGAGGGTTTGGATACTGTATTACAAAAAGGACACAGAGATTCAATATACTTTACTAGTCTGAACATGGATTGAGAAACACAAAGTCCAATCACATCTCAGTCGTTAACTCACTGTGTGGTTTGGCAAGAAGCTTAACTACTTTGACTGCGTTTCTTCATCTGTACAATGTGGGAAAAAATACTTACTAACTTGATTAGAATTTTACAGGATTTAATGTATGTAGCATGCTTCCAAATGGTAAAGCCTCATATGAGAATTATTAACTTAGCTACGGTGCATTCAAGTGGAAAAGATATGTCCTTTTTAACAGTGAAAAACCCACAAGGAGGAGATTCACTGTAAAAGATAAGACCAGAAAAATTATAATTGTTTGTTTGTTTTAAAGAATTACAACAGTACAATACATACAGGAAAAATATAAGCCATATAAATACCAGCAAATAGAATTAAGCACATTGTACAATTACACAGACAGGAGAAAAAAAGTGCATCCTAATCCTAAAGCTCAGGCCATCAGCCTAATACATTTTATATGCATTTGACTGAATTTTCATACTGGAAGATTCAATGCACTGTTAAGGCAGACTGAATGAACAACAACAAAAGGCAAATTAGAAACCTAGATCTTATTAGCACTGTAAAGGTGGTTAAGACTCACCAAAACCAATTGTACTATGTACAATCTATAGTTAGGGGTGAGAACTGAATGGTGAATTAAGCTGAATACAAAATGCACACATTACCAGTACCAGAAGTAGTTATGCCTTTTTTTCTACAGGTTCTTCTGGGATCCAGGAACATTGTGGGGTTTATCACATTGTGACCTTCAACTGAGCAGGTGCTGAGGGATTCATACCAAGGTTGCTGGCTCCTTTATAGCTAATGGCACACAGGTCTACCACCTGCATGAGTTAAGTTCATAAACCTCTCCTGTTGAATGTGCAGCCCACACTGCCAAATTTAAGAACCCAACTGAAAATTCATTCAAAATTAGTCAGACAATACAATATTTAGTGTAAATCAGAAAAGTCCCAAGACAAAAAGGCTCTTCATCTTCTTGTTTTCTTGTTCTCATCCATCCCCCATCATGCTACTTTTCTGATCTCTAAATTCTTCACTCTTTCCAATCGCTTTCCTCAAGATTTTATTTGCCACCAGAAGATGAGAAGAAATGGATACAAATTATCTTTTTTTAAAAATGCATAATATATGTATGAATCTGCTGTGAACTTTCTTCTCCTTTCTCTTTTACTTTGTGTGTTTTCTGTTCAAGAAAGCTAAAGATGCACAAATACATACTTGTCTAAAAGCATGTAGCTGATTTCAAATGGTTTGAATTCTCTCTTCCAGACTGAAAGAAAGCCTTTAGGTCATATAATAGTATAGGACATATATTATACAAGCTGAGGCAGGCAGAAGGTCCCACCCATTCTTCCTGAACAATCCTCATTGTTATCACTTGCTCGGCACTGAGCTGCAACCGGCTCATTACCACCTCTGCCAAGAGCTAAGGAAGCAAAGGAACCACTGAACACAGGTCCAATGAGAAGACAATTAGAGATACAAGTATACAAGTATCAACCAAGCTTCAGTGATACTGCAACCCACATCATTTTCATAACCTTCCATCTTGGATGAAGGGAAGGGACTGAGGAACTTACAATCAGTCTTCAGGATTTACACACAGCAAGACTAAATTCCATCCTTTCCACATTGTCCTGTTAAAACTGAAAAAAAAAATCCTCCTAATGAATGACATCAGCAGAGACCCTAGTGCAGATGGAATGAAGATGGCTTCTGATGATCATGTTGTGCCAGACACTCATAGCAAAGATCACATGTGCAGACAGACACACTCCCAAAATTCGACTGATGCAAAAAGTGTCTGGGAATCTAGACAATTCACATCAGTTTCTGCAGATGTCTCACTTGTTATCTTAAACAAAACCATATCAAAAACCTTGGTGTGTTTAATTTGCAGTTGCCAATTTCAGCTTTTTCACTCTCAGCAAGTTATGGCTACGCTGCCAGTGCTGTCTGCTTAATTCAATCCACTACCAGTTCAGTACAAACTCACCCTTCTGTGTTTGTGTGAAATAAGTAATGTATGTAACACGAGAGTGCCTTCACAGTGCTTGCACTTCCTTATTCCTCCGGCCTTCTGAGGGACCAAAAATAACATTGACATTCAACTCCCCCCATTCCAAGATTTTTATTATTTTTTAAAATGCACACTGTCACTCAATGGTTACTTTTCCGCCCTTCCTGGATATTGTCTCACTCACCTACGCAGCATTTCTATCTCAGAGGGACTTGGGCCCTCCAGTCACCTTTGACTGTAAGCATTGCCAAGCATGCCAGGAAGTGTGGGTGGACCATGCACAGATAACACTCAGTTCTGGAAAGGGACACATGAGCAATTCACACACAGCAATGAATCAATTGCACACCAAACTCCTCCTGGTAAAACCAAACAAGACATTTGTGATATATTGCATTTATAAACTATCTTTTTCAAATACTGCCATAACATTAGATACAATAAGTGTGATGATATAAGAGAGGGCTATGCCATTTGAAGTGTTTTAAAGAGATACTGTTTCCTTTTACAGATGGAACAAAAGTTGTTTAGAATTGCTCTACATCTTTTCCCAGACAGATTTTTCACTATTACTGATAAACAAAGGGACAGACAAGGGGAAAAGATGAAAGATTTTTTTTATATAAAGATGTAAGAGTTTTTTATATTTTCTGCAGAAGTTTAATTTAGAAAATTCCCAGCAGATAGACTTTATAGCATTAATATAGATCTAATTAAAAAAAATAACAAAACCCGCTTTACTTTAAAAGAGGAACTTCTGGAATAATAACTGTTTAATTCTACTGTCCAAGCCAGCCTCCTCATATTTACTCTCTGCCTCTGGATAGCTCATTCCCACCTTTGATTTCAAATTTGATAGGGTATTTCCCTTTATTTCCTAAACTGCTCTAAACCAGAAAATAAAATCCACACAAATTTTCCTGCTCTGTTAACTAGCCTGAAGACTCTCTCCCAATTACCATCTCATCTAACCTTCCCACTGAACAACTCCCACCTGCCGCTCACAAAACACGCCAGCTCCTACTTTCATGCACCTGAAGCTACAAGAATCTTCTCCCAAGCTGCAGACTGAATGCCAGACCAAATGATGTGGTTGTAATGATGCAATTGCCTGTACGGATGGATGTCAGAGGGGAATGATGAAGAGGTAGAACACCTAACAGCTGGGGAGCACAGCTCCAAAGCAGACTAGCCTTGCAGTGCCTGTAATTCCGCCATCCACGGGATGATTGCTCGGGGTGGGTCGGAGGAGAATGCAGAGCTGCCAGCACAGCCGACTCAGGCATGGCTCTGCAAGCCGCCAGCGGCCACAGTTGCCATTATGGCCTGGGGATTCAGCAGAGACATCAAGGACTGAGTTACTCCTTCATTTTACAGATGGTTCATTAACTGGGTGGAAGCACATGAGAGCACTTGGAGAGCAATAGGAAGAGGCAAGGGGCAGGAGAATTAGACAAAAGTTGTTTGGCAGCAGCTTCCAGATGAACTAAAAATCACACACAGCAAAAATAGCAAGGGTGTATTTGCCAGCTGAGAGTGGCCACGTGCCAAGTTTGAGGTCTTAAAAATTAACTGCTTTTGAACTATACAAGAACAACAACAACAAAGATCTCTTATTTAAGCTCAAAAGATTTTTCATGCCTATCTAAGCTACTAATGAGGAAAAAGGAGGAAAGAAAGAGACAATATCTTCAGGCTGAGGCTGAGAATCAGAGGAGTTAACCCCTAAGCAATATGTTTGATTATATATTAATATTAGGGTCTTAATTACACTAAACAAAAATGAAGCATTTCAACTTCCCTGATAAATATTTCACATACATACATACATACAGAAACCTAAGGAGTTCTCACATATCTGTACTCAAAACCACCCCTTAAAACCAGTTTTTAGGCAGATCCTCTGAGGTCCAAGAATGCCAAGGATCTATGAGAGCATTCCCCAACAACTTAGTGT
This sequence comes from Rhipidura dahli, assembly GCA_013399225.1. Taxonomy (NCBI): domain Eukaryota; kingdom Metazoa; phylum Chordata; class Aves; order Passeriformes; family Rhipiduridae; genus Rhipidura; species Rhipidura dahli. Next base: position 2,451,383 of record VXAC01000790.1, read on the forward strand.
CTGAAAACTGGCTTGGGAATAGCCCTCACGAACTTCACATTTGCCAATTTTTTGTCCTGCTTATTACACACTTCTATTTAAACATAAAAAAGTACCTGTACAACATTCACTGCCTTACTTACAAAGACTAATTGTGGTGTCCAAAGCAGACATCTCTTTCCAGTGTAAGAACTTGTACAGAGTCACACAGGAATTGCAAAAACAGCTTAGGAACCAAGAGCTGGGTTTTCTTTTTTCTGCTCCTTCTACCCACCTTTTTTTTTTTTCTTTTAAAGCAACAAATTACTTATGTATATTTTACATTTATATCATAGAATTATGGCATTATGTTTATACATGCGCCTTTCAGAAGCTTAAACTTCAGATAATGGATATCGTAAATGCTCGATTTGAAATATGGAAATATGACTTGAATATGGCTTGAAATATGGAAAGCTACTGAAATTTTTCATCGGGAGATTTTTTCCCCCCTTATACACAAACACACACTTTATCTATCATACATAAATAAAAAATTTTAACATCTTGAATTGCTGACCCAATATGAGGATTCCTAGCAGCTTCTCTTATAAAGGACGTTGCAGAGCCCTTTCCATTTCTACTTTCAGTAAATTTTTCAAGCATTCAAGACAACATTTTGGATGCTCAGCTGTGATTACTTTGCTAAAATGTAATGCTACATACATTAACGAGTTTAATTCTTGGAATGCAAAAATGGTTTCTCTTTCTTTTTAGCCATAATTTGACAGTGAAAATTGCGAATTTACCTCCCTGCCAAAATAAGTTTACCTCCTAACCAAACAGGGCGTTTCTTCCACAGAAAACCATGAATGACTAAACTATGAAAAATGAAAGTTGGCAGGTAGCCTTTCTGAACTTATGTGCTTCCTGACCCTGCCAGAGAGAGTTAAGCTAGGTCAATATGCAAGTGGGAGAGGAAGGAAAGGATGGGGTGGCTCCAGAAGTGCAGTCTCCTTTCTCCACAGCCAGCAGCAAAGCAGTGCTCCTACAACACGTTTTTGAAGATCACTGTGTTGGAGCTGTTTGCGATAGTCAAATATTTCATTTTTCACTTTCATGAGCCCAGAGATGCAAGCGCGGGCGCCCAAGCCAGCTTCCACTCTGCCTGGATTTCTCTAGCACATAGTTGATATTCTGCTCAAAAATGATGTGCATGTTGCAACTGCACGACCTACCCCAGCACTGGCTGCATTTCAAAACTAAGCAACAGGAGACATCTCAAAAACCCAGTAATGTGAAGATTCAGCAGTCCTTGACAGCTTCTGTTTTTGGACAGCTTTCAAATGCAAGGTTCCTGGTCATACCCTGGAAAAGAGAATGGATGAACTCTGGAAGTAAAATTCTTCCCTTTCTTTAACCTCCTCCCCTTGTTACAGCATAGACAGGGTGTCTTCTCTGCTCCCTTCCTATTTAAATTGAGATTTCTATCCCTTAAATATCTACTTCACAAACACACATGACTTTTCAGCACATCCTTGCCTCCTCCAGCTCTGACACCCACTTCATTGCAAGCATGACACAGACGTTTAAGGCAAGAGTATACGGGTGCAGTGGGGACAAGAGGCACACCCTGAATCTCACAAGCAGGATGGAGACCTGCTCCTCAGATCCTTTTTCCCCTAACCATGAAGGACTACATTCCAGAATGCTTTCAGAGCCTTTTAGAAACGGCACAGGGCTGCCCAGCACTCAGAAGTCAAAGGAAGGTTTCGATTTCCCAGATAATTGACTTGACCCATGTTGCCCACAATCACACACTTTGTCAGCTGATTTGGTTGTCACTTTCAATTACATATTTGCTGTGGAGAAGGAAAACAAGACTTTGTTCTCACACATCTCTGGTCCTATCGTATCAGAGCACTTACCTCTTACCTTGTGCTTACCTAGGCTGCAATCTAAATATTCAGCGGAATATTTTCTTTAGCGTTGTACCTCCTCAAGAGCTCAGTATCTCCTAGCAGAATACACTTCTAATGAAATTAATGAGATGGTTTGGAAGCTCCCTGTGAGAAAGCTAGAATCTCACCAATTAAAACTTGTTGAACTGGGACTGTGGTAAGTTATGACCAATGTGGAAACTGCCACTACTTGCAATGCAACCTTCTTTCATTAATGTAAATGCATACATTTGAACCATAGGTTTTATTACCAGGAACAATTGCACAAGCAGAACACTGAACTCTTACTCACTTGCTCAACTGAAACTACCCAAAGAAATAAGAAATTTTTTACAGTAGGTCAGCATCTAGAGAAGCTCCATACCCTCCCAATCTGATATAATAAATGTTAGGGAAGAAGAAGTAACATGAAAATATAATTTATGGAAGAGGATTATAATCTTCTCTCTTCACTATTCTCTCAAAGAGTGTTTACATGTATCTAGGAGCCATGGACCTCAAAATACTGTGGCAACTTGCAGGTAAACATCACCAAGGCTTGGCCACCTCAGACAGAAGTCTAACCTTCTAAAAAAGCACCACCATACTTGTCCTGTGCTTAGCATGTCCACAGAAAGCCATCCTTGTAATAACGTGGAACAGCCATGGCTAAATATAGTTGTGAGATGAACTTAGGGCAAGTTTCCCAATATTTTCCCCCAACTCCACTCCTGTGTTAAAGAGATGTATGTATATTATCTTCAGCTTGGTTGTGCCAATATGGTGACTTCTTGCCTCCTCTACAGCTCCTAGAATAATTTTGAAATATAAGAAATTTGGGGATTTCCCTTCCCCCACAACCACTTCACACACAAATATCCTGAGAAGACCTACCACTGGGACAAAGGATCAGCCACCCAAAAGTGACATACAGCAAGTAGCATCATCCAGATGAGAGGAGAACAAGATGGGCTAAAGCACAGCTTTACAGACACTCTGGATGACAGCAGGGGGATCCCCCAGACTGACATTATTTCAAACAGCAGCAATCTCTGAAAATATCTCAGCAACCACCTGATGAAGAAATATTTGTATCTTGAGAATGTAGCTGGTCTCTGCTGCCACTTAAATGCACTTATCCAAGAATGAACCTCATGACCAATTCCCCTTCTTTGTGCAAGGAAAGGAGACTATTGAACACACTTCCTAGGTATAGTAGGAGTTTTCTGGTATACCCTAAAGATTTGGGTTTTTTTGTTTTTTTGGTTTTTTTTTCAGGTTTCTTTCTCTTATCTTAATCATGTAGCATCTAGTAGTTGGAGACTGTTTTCTGGAGTGAAACACATAATTTACTGAGGGAGTTTCAGTCCACTGCAAGTTGTCCACAGTCACGTTTGTGTTTTTCTCAGCAAATTCTTTATGTGAAAAATAATCACGCCCATGGGCAGCTTGTGCACAGATTGCTCAGCAACTGATACTTGAAGTCTTGTTGGTCAGTTTGAGCAGACCAATTTTTGCCTTTTTTTTTTGGAAAGGAAATGTTTCTCAAAAAAAAAAAACCAGATTAAAGGGGAATCATGCATATTCACAAGTTCACAGTTTGTTCATAATGAATATTTTATACCAAAAAAATCCGCTCCAACCATTCATCTAAACTTAATGATAAAATGAGCCCTTCTTTGAAGGAACAGACAAGGGCATTCTCCAAGAGCAGGTGAGAATTGAAGCAGCAGGTCAATTACATGGCAAAGGTAAATTTATTCTCCAAACGACAAGAAGCCAAAACTTCCAGAGGAACTTCAGTTTCCTCTGAACAACCTCATTTTATTTGCTATCATCTTGCAGCTCCAAGGTTAGGCCAATGAGATGCACTCAGATTCTGAGATCACTTTGAAAGTTTGTTTTATTTTCCCAGCCTCACTTTTCATCTCAGTTCCAATCTCAAATATGTGAGTGTTCTCCCATATGCTCTGCTTTCCACTTCTATAAAGCAGGTATTTCAATTGTGGATTAAATGTTAATACTACATGATCATTCATGTAGAGTATGCACATATAAAAAAATATGCTGTTGTTCATTTATCAGCAGTCAGTTAAGTCTGTAAAATATGAGGCAATCCCTTAAGGCTCCAGGAAAGTTCTGCTCTGCTCTGATATGGCAACATAATGTGTTTGTTGTATCCTGGTAGACAGGGAAGATATTTCATTGACAGCAAAAGGCTGGTAGTGGTTACACCTTTCAGCCGAAGGCTGATCAGAACGGAGTATCTGCTCTTATCTGGAATCATCAGTTGTAAAGATTTCAACTATACATGTAATTTTTATGCAATTTGAGCCTTAGCTTGTAGCTATTTTAGCATTGAAAAAATATCCTTTTAAGTGGATTATTTGCAAGGTGGCAGCTGATCAGAAAGCTAGATGCATCCCAGAAAAAAAACCAAAACAAACAAAGAACAGGGACAAATAGTTCCCAGCAAAGGTCAGCTTTCTGACCACATGAATGAGATACCCCACCACAGAGCAATTCTTATTGCATAAGTCAGTTTTAAGAAGATTGCCTTGCTGTTGTCAGGGGATGTGCGACAGATTCACGATTTTCTGCGCTTGACAGCCAGAGTACTTGTCACTTAGTTCCATCTGGTAGAGAGATAACATTTCATTAATGTTCATGCTTAACCTTATAGCTCAGAGCTTTGACTCTGCAAAGTCCTGAGCATCATTAAAAAGGTGCTGAACACTCAGCACCCAACTAATTTGGCACGTTTCAGCTGCCTGCAGGATCAAACCCCGACTTTCCTTGGGAAAGATACGGTATTTCCTCCCCCTGCCTCACTCCTGGATTCCTTCCATTTTAAAACTCTCTCACAGAATAGAGTTAAAATCCATTGTAATTGGCCAGGTTGCCATTTTCAATACAGATGGTGCAAAATAACTTTACAAAAATATGACTTGCTGAGCCAACTGGACAGGAGATGTCAGTGAATATTAAATAAATGCTTACAGGTCTCTTGGGCAGCAGGTTATATATTTTTGTGGCTTCAGCAAATCAAACCCTTCAGTCCTGTCACCGCATTTAGTATGGATTATCCTAGGCCTGGACATTTGGAAACAAATTAAGAAAACAGAGCCAGGATTCCCTGGTTCCCTCCCCATCCTGCCATGGGCTTTGGCTCTGCCTCCACGCACACAGACCCCAGGTTGTCACAGAAACGCGATGCAGGACTAGAGGATCCACCCACGTACAAACTATCCCCCGAAGAGGCTTCCCTCACAGGAATATGGTCTGATCCTGACCTTGGTCAAGTCACTTAACCTCTGCTAATCCACCTGTGAAATGGAACTAATGAAATACAGGGGTATTGTCAGGCTTAATTATTTAATACTCTTTCAGGTACCTAGAGATCCTTGTGGGAGAGACAGTGTACAGCTGCACAGCATTATTATTTTATTAAATGAAGTACCTATCAGTATTTCACCCTCAGCAGAATGACTTCTGAGACTGAATTGCCTCTTCACATTAGTTGTACGCCTTGATGAACAAAAATGCATTAAGAAGTGGTGCCGAGGGAAATGAACTTATGCTTCACCCAGCACTTCTGCAAAATGATGTCACCAAATCTTTGAAATGAAGCTTATTTGAGTTTCTGGGGAAGGGGCTGCAGTTAACCCCCATTTTGGGGGACAGCCTGGGTAGGAGAGGCTCACTGTTTCCTGTAAGCAAAGAGCAGATGAGCAGGCATGAGTTTCTGGTAGTGTCTTGGCTGTGCTCAGGTTTTCCAATCTGACAGTGGTCCAAATAAACTCCTGATCCATTAAAAGGAAGAATACACACAGTCTAAAACTCAAACGTCATTAATGCACAGCATCTGAGAAAACAAAGACTTCTTGGACAATAAGTTACCCAAATTACAGCCACACATGCTGCAGGGGGAAGGACAGATGGTACAAGAACTGGAGATACAAGAAACAGATTTGTGACCACAAGGAAAAAGAATCAGGAGACATTTTTACCCAGCTAGAAATATCCAATATTTAGCAAAGCAAATACCAAGGAATCCTTCTTGAGGAGAACAGAAAAGAAAGATTGAGGGGTCAGAGAGGGAGGGGAAAAAAAAGATATCTTTATGATAGGAATTAAACAGCTATGAAAGGAGGCCTTTCAGCTTTCCTAAAAGGGCAAGTAATCCTCAAGGACTCCACAGTAGGAAATACAGAAAGAAAATTTAGCGACGTGCCCAAGGACAACAGGCTGGTATGCTCCCTCCCCGAAACACAACCATGAGACAGAGGCAAAACTGAGTGGGAGGATGAAGTCACCTGGCAAATCTCCACTGGTGATGATACCTTTGGAATAAGTGACACAGCATCCCGTTGTATTACACGGCTTATATAAGACTTCAGGGAAATGTAAAGCCCAGGTGGGGGAATCTTAGTCCATGTTGTTTTAGACCACCAAAACACATCAGGGAGCAGGATGATTTAATCCTTGAACACTTGTTAAACGTGCAGAATTAAAAACTGCATTACACATGACTCCAGTTTGCTGGAAGCCTTCACAGATTGTAATGAGACATTTTTGAAAATCCCAGGTAATATTTAACACAACATTCATGCATGAAAGCCTTTACACATGGACCTTCTATTTTGTATTTGCTGTTTTTAAGGGTTCAAAATAAACTAGTTGGCAAACCACATATCAGCAGTCACCAAAAGGACTGTTTGGACCCAAACTCATTCACCATTAGCACAGGCAACCCACAGCCAGTAGTACTAATAAAGCTTTGTTTCAAAAGAGAGGGATAATGCTTAGTAGATGCAAAAGATACAAAGGAAAGTTTGAAATTTTAATGAGGAGCTAATTAGCAGGCCATAAAGCCAATGCTGCTTCCTCAAAGAAGTCAAAACTATTTCTGCTGTTTCTGGAGTGTTACTGACAATTTAACCACCTCCATGTAGCAACCAGCCTTCAATGTTCTTACAGTTTATTCTTTTATTTATACAGTTATGCAGCTTCCCATTACAGATGAAGACTTCCAACTTTTCTATTGATCAGGAAGAATATTCATTATTAAAAACTGTCAAACAATGTTTGTTAGTGAATAGGTCCAGATAATTTGTAACCAAAAGTACCAAGACAGTTATCTGAAAAATATTACTATTTTTTAGAGTGGGACATCAGACAAGTTCTGGAAGATCCCAAAGATAAGGGTAAGTAAGTACACAAAGTGATAAATATTCAAGTAGAGTAATGAAAAAACCTGTAAATTTTTCGGAGTAATGTGGGCTGAGTGAGAGCAAACAAAAAACCCAATAAACCTGCTAATAAAAAAAATCAGGCTATTGTTTGAATCAACACCTGTCAGTATTATTTTAGTGAAAACAATTACAAATAACATGCAAATATAAAATTTCCCACAAACATATACACATATATATAAAATATATAAATTCTCTGTAGAAGCAACAAGATCAATATAACTCCTTGCACATAAATACAGGGATTGAAGCATTTGGTCCAGTTTGACATTTTGACATCAGAATGTAGTAACAGTATGAGTAGCACACATTTCCCAACTAATGGATAATTAGCTACGGTACAGAAAGCAATCACAGAGGGGAGTTCTGAGCAGCTTTCTACATCTGAATGCACATCCAGCTTTGAAACTTTCGCTGACATAAAATTATCATGTACAAGACAAACCATCATGAAATGCATGAGACACCCTCCCTAGGACTGACAGATAGTAAATAACAGTAAATGCAGGGCTGCTGTACAAAATAATTCATATCAGTTGCTAACTTGGACTGTCTCAGTGCATTTCAGTACGGATATATAAAACTACAGGAACAAGGAACTCAGAATAGAGGATCAGGTACTTCTGCATTTCTAAAAGCTGATGTTAGAAAAGTCATCCTGAGTAAATCATTATGCTTTTGAGTTTGGGGGGCGGACTAGTTTTGCATCTGTAATATTATGATACATCAAGTCAAAAAACACGGACAAAAATGGAAGTGAGATAGGATCAGATTTTCAGATGGTGTCAGCATAACACTGCTATACCAGCTGAAGACAGCCCTTGAAGTCTGTAAAGGCCTTTAAGCCACTTGGATAGACAATACCATACAAATGCAAAGTGAGGTATCCCTGCGTATTGCTGATGAATCACTCCTTTGTTCCTCCTAAGAACAAAGATAAACAAAGTGAGGGACCTAAGTCAATACACAAGCAAGGAAAAATACATGCAGATAGAGTAATGTCCCACTGAAATACACTTAAATGATCATTTTCCTCTTATCTTGCTTCTAAACAAAGTTTCTCCCTCACCCCAAAAGTCTGCAATACTGGTGTTGATCAGTAGTTGTGGTAGGGAAGTCACGCACTTAGACATATTTTTGCACAAGGCACCAAAAATCAGTCATCAGTTATTTGCTTGGTTGTTCCTTTCAGCAAATCAACAGTGCCATAAATGCAGAAACATTTTCAAGCTTTATCAAGTATAATCTGACAATCCCCTCTGGTAAAACCACAGATAAAAATAAGCATATTCTTCACACGCATTAGTCTGCTCCTCATGACAAGACAGGGGTGACCTACAGGCTAAGAGATCCTATATATCCTTTCTGCTTGGCCATCTCAAGGTTTTCACTACTGCAGAAGTTGCACTTTCCTTCCCTCTCATATCCATAGCTAACCTCTACTGTCAGAGCAACTCTGGGTATCCTGAAAACTTCCCTTAGTGCATATAAAATGTTTCTTGCTTTTGTCTATTAAATAAAAAAAAAAAGCCTGGAATTAAACCAACTGCCACATAATATTTTCCCATCAACTAGTAATACTTCTCCAAGATAGGAGAGAACCAATTCTTTACCTATATGTCAAGGATAAGTCATGTAGGTCATGACACCTACAGTGTTAAAGGAGGCCAGAGACCAAGCTCAAGTGTAAGAATCCCAGTTCTGCTGTTAGTTCAGTCTGTTTCAGGCCACCTCCACTCCTTCCAAGACAAGCCTGTAAAGAGGAGACCACCTCTACAGCGGGAGGGGATCAGCCAGTGCTGCTTTAGCAGTACAAGCAGTAAGGCAGTGACCAATCCACATCTGTACAGGAGCCCAGAATAAAGATCAGCCACCACACTTAGACACATTGCACCCCACAAAGAACAGGAACCAGAAGTGGAAATAATTTTTTTCATCAAGTTGAGTGATACAAAGAACTTGGGAAGAGGGAAGGGAAAGTCAGTGCAACTTGTCTGTTGCTACCAGTCCAGTCATATTATTTCCTTTTTGGATTGCCTGGGTCACTGCCTATGAAAGCAGTCCCAAACCAAAAGATTTCATGACTTTAATATAAATCATCAAATGACACAGTTTAAGTGTGTGTGATTCTATTATTACTCTGTGCTTAAAAAGTTTAAGCCATTTACTCAGAAAGAATGAGAGTGCAGCCAGTCAAGCACATCATGAACAAATACCATCTAGTTACAGAGCAGAGCCCTCATGAGCAACTCATCAGCTGAAAAATGTTCAGAAGCAATTGGCAAACACTAACAAGTTGAAAATAAAAGAGAGGACTGGATTATGAAGGATTTGAAAATGGAAAAAAACAAAGATAGGTTTTGCCATTAGTTATTTGATCATCTCTAGCATTATGTGAAAAGATTTATCCATTTTGATGTCTGTTTATTCTTCTATTGTTCTAGAAAAGACACCTACGTGTTGCTACATGGTATTCAGTAATAGCGTTACTCCTTTCTTAATGCGTGTTTTTCAGCCAAACTGTACCTTAATTATGTTATCTAATCCCAACAGCTGATGAATTATCTGACATATTTTATACCCTCTGGTACTGAATCTGACAGGACAGGATCTATTACCCTACAAACTCCTGAACTCACATTTAAACTTTCCATTGTCCTGAAAACAAGTTCCCTGCATTTATTGCTTGAAACTCTATGAAAAATGGTAACAGAGCAGTGTTCATTTCAGGTCAGGAACCACCAGGAAAGGATAACATATAGCCCAGTGTGCAGTAACCCATACACACCCCAGCAGCAGTAAAGCAGTCGGCAGAAGAAACAGCTTTCTTCACGGATGCAAGAATTTTAAACCATTTCTACCTCTATGGCTTCATGGGCAACACAATATATATTCCTGGTCAAATGTTATTTAAGTTTTGACCTATGTGGGTCCAGGGCTGCTGTATTTAAGATTCTTCCAGTAAGTACTAAACTTGCATTACTTGGGAAACTCCTGTGGAGCAGAGTTATCCACAATATCTGAAGTGTCCAGGTACTACGACGAGCAGAGAGCTGGGGGAGGGGGGTGCAATCTATGTGGCTGCCACTACAAATGGATCTTGAAGCATACTGATAGCGTATCTTCCCTTTCCCCAAAGGGCTGTAAGACACTCCACTGCTCATGATAACACATTTTCACAGGCTACTTTAACCCCTCAAGGAGGTACTTAATGAAGTAGAATAATACAATAACTCGTCTTCTGCTGGGATTTTGGCCTCCAGATGCTGATAGAAAGCCTGGTTTCTCATAGCCCCTTGACTTTGGCAGGATTTCTAAAAGCATCAAAAAGAACGAACGGCACAAACCCAAATGCACACCCAGATCCAGGCTTAGCTGTGTTTACTCTGGACATCTCTGTTATCAACTCTGAGTTACCACAGGAGCCAAGGGTATTGCATTACCATCCCCACTTTACAGCAGTAAAGCTTAAGCACAGAGCAGTTAATGGATTTGCCCACGGTCCCGCATGTGACCCGACCCACCCCCCAGCGAGTCCTGCAGCACTGACCTTGCATTCCCCTTCATTCCCTCATCACAGAGGCATTTCTGCACCATCTCCCACACCTTCTCTCATGCTTGGAACAGCTTTCTAAGCTCTAGTCAGCACACATCAGCCCCTCACCTCATTCAAACTGCTCCCGAGAAATCCCTTTGCCTACCAACATCAAAGAGCAGGCCCTGCACTGAGCTTGTCGTTCACACGGCACGAGAATCTGGCCTCCAGTGTTGGTATAAACAAAGGACCCAATAAACTATAGGTGCATCTAAACTCAAACCACAAACCCACAAGCTGCAGTATGCTGCTCCCTCCTTTTCTGATGTCTGTTTTATCTTCATTTGTCACATCTGTCATTTGGACCAGTAAGTAATTCATGACAGGGACCCCAGTCTCTGGCTATTTCATAAGGTATACCTAGAGCAAACATGGAGATTATACAGCAAGATAGAGAGTCCTGAGTCTCGTGCTGTAACAGCAGTTACAGTTTCAGACAGCCTGATCAAAATGCCATGAATGCATGAAAAAACTGGAAACTTTGTTTTGAAAATGTGATGTCTGGGCACTTTCCCCTGGTTTTTCTAAGGAGTGCATGTTAAGAGAGAAGCTAAGCCTGCAGAACTTTCTCCAAGACTAAAGACAGCATAGCAGTCCAGACATGAGTTGTCCCAGTGAACAATTTTTCCCACTCTGTCCCCAGGCTTTCTGACCTCTCCCCTTAACCAGGGGAGCCATCCATGGCTGAAGCTGTTCCAGCACCCTGGTCTGTAAGGTCAGAAGTACCACACGATCAAAGCTGCTATCACAAACACCTCCCCTCCCTGGGATTACAGCATACTGAGAAAGCAGGGCAAGCTTCCTGGTACTTTCAGAGTTGCTACATATGCAAGGAATAATGCAAAGTTTCTCTTTCATTGCTCTTGGAATACACCACAGCATGCAGCAATCCTTCTTTTCCAGCTCCTGTGGATGGCCTCAGAGCTCCTGCCTGCTTTTCACAAAGATGAGTGAAGCCAACAGCACAGGTTAATCCCAGGTGTAATTCACTGGAATAGCTAAAATGTTGGGGAATTTGTTTGTTTATCAACAGGAAGAAAGAAAAAGGAAGCAGCAGCCCCTTATTTGCAAATGGGACCCTGAATCTTCCCAAAGCCAGCTGTGCCTCACCCTGCCTCCAGCTGTGTCCCATCTTCTCTCCAGCTCAGCCAGATGACCTGCTTGCACCAGCACCCCTGTCCATCCACTGACTGCCCAAGTAAATGCTTTTGTCTAGCACAGTTTTCCTGGACTGGAATAGATTTGGTAGCAACCACACCAGCAGGCTGTTCCTCTGTGCAGTCACCCTCAGGCCATGAGGGAAGTCCAGGGCAGAGCTGTGAGTGACTGACCTGCAACCCAGCCCTGTTTAATCCCAAGGTGGTTGTCCCTCGTTCAAGGGAGAGCAGGGCACGCTGCTGGGACTTCAGCAGATGCAGGGCTACCGGCATTCAGCTCACCAGCAGAACTTACAGTACCTGGGCTCTGCCTGCTATGACTTCAGTGCAAAGGGCATTCATTACTGACACACAAATAACCCAATTTGCAACTCTCTAAAGTACAGCTGTAAAAATACTTTAGAAAATAATCACAGGGTGAAAGGAATAATTTTGGTAGTGCTGATGAAAAATGTGATCTCTTTACCTAGAGGCACCTTTGCTGCCAGGCTATCTCAGCCCAACCCTGACCTGCAGGGTTAAGTTTTTCACAGGAGACCAGAGCAGAAGTTGGTATCTGCAGCCTTGATCTCTTCTGAGTCGCCCAGCTCACAGCAGTGAGTTTTGTTTGCAGTGTTGAAGCTACAACAGAGGTTCCTGCAGTGAGCAGCCACCAGGCACACATTGGCTTAATTTACTTTCTTACGGCTACAGTAAACTGGGCTGGATTCACACATACAAAAAAAAAAGGGAAAAAAAAAAAAAAAAGCTTAATGCTATCCTGTGAGGTATCCAGGCCAAAAAACCATTGGGTTTTGGAAAGATATCTGTCTTTGGAAGGACATGCCAGTATCAAGCAAACTCCAGTCTTTTGGAGCTCACCTGAGTTTGCAATGCTGCACTTGCTGTGCTCCCATGTCTCCGCAGACAGCATCTCCACTTCTCTCCACTTTCAGAGGTGGATTTAATTAACTATAGCAATTAATCAGGCATCTCAACTCCACCCAACCTCAAATGCCACCTTGCAGCACCTGCTTCATTCTAAAATGACCTTCATAATAGCAATTATTCCAGGACCTTACAGGACTTCTGGCACACATGCCCCCAAGTGGACCATCCCATAGAAACTGCCAAATCATCACATCCAGAGTAAGTCTCCCCCACGGCAGATCTCAAAAGGCATGTATCTCCAGGTGCATCAACCAACACTGGCAGACCACAGAAATCCAGTAATTTGGAAACTACTGCACTACCACCAAATGCCAAGTAACCCCTCTATTGGCTTCTTCTTGGATCTTGGCACACAGAATAATCTGCTATCCAAGGAGGACAGCCAGGTATGATAAAGTTCCATTGCTATCACCCTCAGAGATCACATTTAGAGGGTCTCCCAAATACTGGAAGAACTGTCCATAGCAAAAGAGTTGTTGTTGCCTGTTTGTCAGAAGAATCGATTAAACCTTTTTCTGTTGTTAAGTCATCACAGACATTTTGCTTCCTGAATATAATGTGGAAAAGTGACGAAAATATAGGTTTACCATAGCAGACACTTGCATCCACAGATGTAGCCCTGTGCTCCCTTCCCAAGTTCTTATCTGCTATGATTATATGCAGAAGGATTAGTCTGAAAAGTCTTGAAGTGCACAGAAAGGTTATGAACAGTCAGTAAGGGAGCAGAGATTAGATCCCATGGGTTGTTAGGCACTAGTAGAGTGCATTTGCCTAAGGCTATTCTGCGTAGAAAAGGCTGTGTTGTGCATGACATTTTGCTAGTTGGGCAGGAACACAACAGGATATCTGACAGGAATATGAGAGCAGGGTCTTTATATGGCTCAGCAATCTTCACACGGATCAATGAAGAAGCACTGGTCCAACTGAGACTGAAAAAAAGCCCAAAAAAATTAATTACAAAGCAGGGGGGGGAGTGTCCCCCTTTTCCTTTCTAAGATTCTTTAAATCCACAAAGAGCTACATAATCTATTTTCAAACTCTTCCATGGCCACTGAGGCTGATATTGCAGACAGGCTAAAAGCTGTCCCTAGTGCTTTACTTCCTACACAGTAGAAAGGATAAGCACAACCTGAACCCAAGGCCAAACAGCTCAGGGATTCTCAGAAAAAGATGATCTGGTGGGTGAATAAGATGGACAGAGAGAGCAGCCTTCAGCTGGCTGCCCCACAGATGAGCTCTGCTGCAGCCAACCAGGAGCAGCTTCCTTCAGCACATGCACCAGAGAGCTGATATACCTAGACTCTAGCACCAGCTCCCCTCTGAGCACTCTGCAGCAGAGGAGACTATGCTGGAAAAATATTTATCATTCTGTGGGTGGCTACATGTGCTAGTAGGGCTTCCAAAGACAATCACACTTGCTTAATCAAGGTCAGAGTTCCAGAAACAATTCATATTACATATTCAGCAAAGGCAATGCTTTTCCAAACTAGCCAACACTGCCATGGGTATTTCCTCTTGCACTGTTTAACTTTTCACCTGAAACCACAAGGCATCACTTGTGTGGTCTGATCAGAAGATGGCATACCTTACACCATGGTACAAGTCTTGAAGGTAAAATGCACAGAGAACCAGGAGGTTCTGCACTCTCTCAGGTATTTCTTCAAACAGAGGCAGTAGAACCCAAAGACACCAAAACTGAAAGCACAGCTCATGGGTCTTTGCTCTGGCTGCAAAACTAGACCATTCCTCCAACCTGGTCCTCTCAGGGAAGACTGTGAATGTGCAAGTGCCACCACCATGACAGCCTCTGCTCTAAAAGAAGATTATCTACCCACCATGAGCTCCAAATACAGTGTAAGGTTCAGCCAGTAAGGTGACCTGCAGTAGCTTAGAAGTGAAATGATACCAATTAAATGAAATTCTGGGTGGCCCACTTAACCTCTCATTAAGAAAAGCAGAGCATCCTTGAAAATTTGGTTTGCTTAAGTTAATTAAAATTAATTACAGAAGTTTTATTATTCAGACACAGGAAAAGGTATTGTTACATAAGTCAGAGATCTTGCAACTCCTGTCTTTTGGACTAAGCTTCCACAGGATGATGATGATGTTTGTCTTCAAGATGTCAGTCGTCATTCTGGGGACCTAAACCTGCTACAGTATGAAGAAATGCTAAAAATAAGAACCAAATGCAGCTGGCACTCAGAAGTCTACCCAAGAAAGGTTTGGCAACATTCTTGACAACTATTTTATTTATCAATTTATTTAAAATCAACAGGGTTTGAGATTGCATGTCAAACTTGAATCTGTCTATTGAAAGAATTGAGAACAGCTTCTACAAGTCAATGCTTCCCTCAGGCTTTTAAATGAGTTCTGGTTTTGGGGGTAAAAGTTAAACAATAAAATGGGGTTTAATTTGATTTTTTTAATAAAACTTAATGAAGGTTCAGATAACAAGAAATTAAAGACACCGGTGTGGCCAGAAGCAACTTTTGCTTGTGATGAATTTTCATTCAGAAGAATTAAGTCCATTTCAATTGACCCAAATCAAATTATTAAGGAGAGACACTAAATGGAAGAGTCAGGGGATCTTTGTTGCATTTAAACTGTCCACATTGCTATCTACTTCATTTCCTATATAAAACAGGGAAAAAGGAAAAAAGTAATTAAAACAACAAAGTGACTGAGCAAAACTGGACTGTCCCCAGGGAGACCAGCAGAGACTGGCTGGACACAGCCTGAGGCCAACCCTCGCTACAACGTGTGGAGAGCCTTGGACCCACAGCAACCAAAGCCTGTCCTCGCTCTCTGTTCCTGGACCATCTTGGACACCCATGGCTGTATCAAGCCACTGCTGCAGGCAAAGGTCAGACCCCACTACCCACCAGTCCATCTGCTTTTCCCCTGCCAGGGGCCCACAGGAATATCACTATCACAAGAAACCAGCCAGCTCAGAGAATCTGTGGAGCAAGCATTGCCACGTCCTACAACTTCTCCTCAGGAAGGCATGAGAGCAGGGCACACAGCCCTTTACTTATTTAAAGACCATGCCCTTTGCGCAACAGAAACCACCCTACTCCACTGCTGCTCCCCGGCACAGAGGCCGATTTCCGCATCTGCAGCTACACCCCGATCTTGCCCAAGAGCAGCTGCTCCACTTCTCCGCTACAGAGAGCAGTGGCTTATTTTGGCATGTTGTTCTTATTTTGTAAGAAGTATTTTGTATTTGTATAACCATATAATTTTGTAGCTGGAACTTTCTCTTCCTTACTTAGCAGGTGATGGCATACAAGGGCAAATGGCAGTCATTGGTTTGACATGTTGAAGCTCATCAGCTCTTTGCTGGGGAACAGTCTGTATGCAAGGTCTAGATCAGAGAAAGACCCTCGCAGCAATGTTAACTTGAGCCTCACTAAACAACGATGCAGAAAAAAACCCCGCTCTTCTGTGGGTTACAACTGCATCTCAGGTACCTGCTTAGCCTCTGGGCTCTTTCAGGCTCAGAAGCATGGAGCTAAGTCTTTCTGGTTCCCTCTGCTCTAAATTAAAAAAAGAAAGGCCATATTTATAGGCAGTCTGCAGCACACAGTGATGCTGAGGCTACTTCAGCTGATAAAAAGGTTTTAAGTGCATGCACATAGAGGCAGGAAAGAAGGTGGCAGATATCTATGGAGAAAGTACGAAGACAAGGAAACAAATCATGTGCAGTTCTGAGAGCTAAAGCCATGTCAAAACTCAATCCAGGAACAAACCTGAAGTGTCCTGCCGTCCCAGTGGGAACAACCACCAGCAAGAGATGTCTGTTCAGATAAATCAGGAGAGAATGTTCTCTTCACAGGTCTCTGCTCTGTTCACCCAAGACATGGTTCAAGCTCTTCTTAGGAGAGGCCATAGTTACAGATCTCTGATTTTGCAGGTAACAGAAAAGGCACATGAACTTGGTGCTGTGACTCAGCCCATGCCAGCAAGAGCACTGAGTCATGCCACTCTCACCCACACCTGACCTTCCCCAGGAGTCAACAGTTCCAGAGCCAGTTACGGCACTGCAGGCTTACTCTACTTCCAGTTTCTTCAAGTAAGAGGACAGTTTCGATAAAATCAAATAAGCCTGCACCTGACATTGGTTTCTTTCATCATAGCTTTCAAACAATACTCAATTCAAAACAGCCTCATTGGTACTTGTTGCAAAAAGCCATGTATTTCACCTATGTAAAATCACTGTGCTATGGTGCAGATACAGTTGCACCCAAGGCACATCAAGGAATCTCAGTTTCTGTCCAGTGCACAGATGTTGGAGACTAAGCAGACATTATTGCTGTAAAAACACATTAGCTCGCTTGACAAAGGAATGACTTAAATCACTCAAAGACCAAGGGGGAGAGTGACAGTCTTTCTAAATTTACATTTTTTACTCTTTAGCAGGAAACGAAACAAAATCTACATTAAGGACGCGATTGAGATTTACAAAGTGTAAGCACTTGGAGTTACAAACTGCCAGAATTTCAGATGTCAGTGTAATCTCAGTTCAACACTCTTGTGAATGCGCACTACGAGACAGGTTTTACTTATTCGTATCACCCACCAATGAATGCAGGCACCTCATGAGTGGAAAGCCGAGCTGCATTGCCATAACACATTGACAGAAGTTTAGGAAGGGGAGAGAGGAGAAGAAAAAAAACCACCACTGAAAATAAACTGGGTAACATAATACTGGAAAGAAACAAACTGAAAATGCATGAGGAGTTACTAGCACAATAGCCCATACTAGACAGACACAGTTAGAAGTAACACTTCTGCAGCCTACTAAGAGCAAAACTAGGCTACTAGTAGTCAAAAGTAGAGGGGACCTTGGATATTTTTATTGAGGCTTTTTGTGTGCCTAAAATAAAAACAACCCCCCAAAAATCCAACCAGCAATATTTTCAGCATCATTGCCCCGTAAGTCTCAAAAAGCATTTCTGTCTGAGCACATACTTCAAAGTAAATTAATTCACAGATAAAGAACTATATTCAAAGCTGAGCAAAATGCAAGTAGCCCACAAGTATCTCCTATACAACTGCTTATCTCCATTTTGGTCATCTACATTGATGCCGATGTGTTTGGAAGTAAAAAAAAAGGACATGCTATGATGTATTGCTGAAACTCCAGACAAAACAATGTTCAATTATTTAACATATTATCCATCTAATATGGCATTGCTCTTTACCTCTAGGACTAAGAAATAGAACTTTTTCCCTAATTAGAACGGTAGCTTGATTTAATTTCTAGGGCCACTCATGGACATCCTTCTAAAACATATTCATGCAAATGGCTGGTCTCAGACATGACTGAGTACAGGCATAGCTGAAGGAAAAGTCCTGAACTGACCAAAAAATAGAGTNCACAGGAGCCGAAAGTGATTAGGCAACCCTGGGAAATTTATTGCATTTTCTAGAATGTATTGAATCAAGCTCCCATACTTTCAAGGGCAAGGGTATCACAATTCACATCAAGGGGTGCTGCTGTCACCTAATCATCAAGATTTTGGTTTAGGTCTATTTCTTTTCCACAATTCTAGCTCACACATCTTTTTGTTTACTTCCCTCCTCCAGCACTGCAGCCATTCAGATATTAAAAGAGGGGCTTCCTAACTCGCACTCCCTCTGCTGACTCTCCAGTGGTGCAGTGTATTTCTTTTTTTTTTCTCTNTTTTTTACTCTTTAGCAGGAAACGAAACAAAATCTACATTAAGGACGCGATTGAGATTTACAAAGTGTAAGCACTTGGAGTTACAAACTGCCAGAATTTCAGATGTCAGTGTAATCTCAGTTCAACACTCTTGTGAATGCGCACTACGAGACAGGTTTTACTTATTCGTATCACCCACCAATGAATGCAGGCACCTCATGAGTGGAAAGCCGAGCTGCATTGCCATAACACATTGACAGAAGTTTAGGAAGGGGAGAGAGGAGAAGAAAAAAAACCACCACTGAAAATAAACTGGGTAACATAATACTGGAAAGAAACAAACTGAAAATGCATGAGGAGTTACTAGCACAATAGCCCATACTAGACAGACACAGTTAGAAGTAACACTTCTGCAGCCTACTAAGAGCAAAACTAGGCTACTAGTAGTCAAAAGTAGAGGGGACCTTGGATATTTTTATTGAGGCTTTTTGTGTGCCTAAAATAAAAACAACCCCCCAAAAATCCAACCAGCAATATTTTCAGCATCATTGCCCCGTAAGTCTCAAAAAGCATTTCTGTCTGAGCACATACTTCAAAGTAAATTAATTCACAGATAAAGAACTATATTCAAAGCTGAGCAAAATGCAAGTAGCCCACAAGTATCTCCTATACAACTGCTTATCTCCATTTTGGTCATCTACATTGATGCCGATGTGTTTGGAAGTAAAAAAAAAGGACATGCTATGATGTATTGCTGAAACTCCAGACAAAACAATGTTCAATTATTTAACATATTATCCATCTAATATGGCATTGCTCTTTACCTCTAGGACTAAGAAATAGAACTTTTTCCCTAATTAGAACGGTAGCTTGATTTAATTTCTAGGGCCACTCATGGACATCCTTCTAAAACATATTCATGCAAATGGCTGGTCTCAGACATGACTGAGTACAGGCATAGCTGAAGGAAAAGTCCTGAACTGACCAAAAAATAGAGTATGTCTCTAGGGAATATCTGTGTATTCTTGGAACAGACAAATTAAACACAAATGCGAAAATGCCATTTCAGGCTTTTTTTACTACATATTTTCTCTGTAACTGAAAAGAAAAACCCTACAAGACGCAGAGGTAAAATAGATTCTGTGGAGTTGCCCAGAAATGCACCCTCATTAAATGTCATTTTAAGTAGTGCTAGCTCTGCCAGCTCAAAGCGTTTAAGCACCATCATGACTTTTCAAGCCCTGAGAATCTTGTTATTTGCCTTATGGCTTTTTCACACATTAAATGCAATCAGATCACAATTTAAGCGTGGCTCCATAACCATCTCGGTAATATTGAGACTCAATATAATTTCAGCAGAAACTTTAGAGTCCAAAATATGGAAAAAGCATAGGATTTTAATGTAACTATGATTTGATGGANTTTAAAAATTTTTAATTTCTTAATTCTTTTTTTCTTTTTAATGGTCTCTACATGGCACTCTTCATTCTAAAAGCATCCTGGCACACTCACACATGTTTTTCAAGCTGAAAGTGAGAATACAATACACTGATCTTTAAGAGTCTCCAGTCAGGTAGGTCTGTGGATGTTTTTGGTGACTTGATGCAACTGGACAGTGTCACTGATTTGTCTCTGTGTTTAATTATGTGTTCTGTGCAAACCAGAGACCATTCACGGTTCCTGTAGTATCAGCATAATGTATAAAAGCAGACAGCTGCTTGTTCTTCCCAGAGACCTTGATATCATCAGTAGCCCTGGATTGCACACACCACAGCCTTGTTATATATACATGGTGTTGCACAGTGCTTGACCTAATATTATACTGATGAGCTCACTCTGTATCTGAAAGATGTTGTAGAGAAGAAGAGGATGAGAGAAGACTTTGGGTTTTGTGCCTAACATGCTTGCAGGGTTGTGGACCTCAAATTCAGGCATGGAAGAGGACTAGGAGGTCATCTGCTCCACCTTTCTTCACACAGTATGTGTGCACATATATAGATAGGTATTGACATAAATTGACATAAATGCATGCACACAGACAGTTAACCTTCAGCAAGACCCTTGGTCTTCCCTGGTTTACCATCACATATCACACCTTCTTAGATGGTTATAGTGAGGACTTAAATGCAGCACCTGGAGTTCTTTTCTGATATATACCCCAAACTT
Source organism: Rhipidura dahli (assembly GCA_013399225.1). NCBI lineage: Eukaryota > Metazoa > Chordata > Aves > Passeriformes > Rhipiduridae > Rhipidura > Rhipidura dahli. The sequence continues at coordinate 2,472,049 of VXAC01000790.1, forward strand.
CCACCACTTTATGGTACAACACCTCTCCTTGCTACACGCCTCCTGCACCACACTGGTCACAGCCTCTGCACTTAGTCACCGGGCTTGTGCCACTCTTATTTACTTGTAGCCACGATCTAACCTCTCCTGATAACTTCCATCCACTCTAACATGTTCAAATTATTTTATCTTTCTGTTTTCAACCTCCTCCCCCACCCCCCCAAGTTAATTTACAATTAAAATCATAATTTGACATTGCACCATAAATTCAGCAATTCGGTGAACAAAGGAATCACCCAGTACTTTACAAAACATGCACAGGCCCATTCCTTAGTATAACAAAATTCTGATTCAGTAAGTGCTGTCAAGAGGATTTTACAAGAAGCTGAGCCAATATCAGGGAAAGAAAAGAGATTTTTTTTTTCTTAGTAACATACCATGAACATTTGTTAAAATTGAAAGGCAAATTTCTGATTAACCAGATTTATGACCTCTTTAACGTTCAAGCATTTGCAAAAAGTGAGTGCAAAGTTCTGCGCTCATGAATATTCTCCTACATCACATGAGCAAACTGTCGCCCAAGGTAAATTCCAAATTGTTTGTGTTTGTAAAATCGGGAATGCTAATTAGTTATATAAGTCATAATGTATTGTTTCTGTTCCTTAACTTGATGACAAAACTACTTAACACATCTTAAATTGCTAAGTGTGAAAATAACCGATATACAATTTATCACTCATTTTGGATTGGTTAATTACACAAGTTCCCACACAGATTGCCTATGGCATATTTGTCTAATGATCTAATTATTCCCTGAAGAAATTAGTGAATAACTTTACATGACAAACCTGACAATTTCACAATCTGCTCCTGGACAATTTGTAAATAGATAAGTTTGATGATATTTTGATTTTTATCTATTGGTGAACTAGTCAATCAGAATTGCGGGTCTTCATCACCTCCAGAAAAATCAGACTGTTTTTATTTAAAATAACTATTTCTCCCACAGGCGAACTGGGTCTGCCCCAAGCATTACACATTTGTCTGTTTGTTAAATGGGTTGAGAATATGATTAAAGTAAATGGAAAATAACCTACATAGTGTGCTTTAGAGAGCCAATGTCTATGGTTTCTCTTTGGAGAAAACTAAGCAGTGTGCGCAAAAATAATGCATCTAGAGACTAAAGAGGACTGCACAGAGGTCAGCTGGAGTCTCTCTGCCTAGAAACTCTGTCCACTACAACTTCTACAAGTGGGATTTTTAGGTCCCAGACCAGCAAATAACTGAGCATCAGTGTAATTTTCAAACTGCAAAAGACCCAAATCCTTGTGCTCTCAGAGCCCAGCTGTACCAAGGCTGATGCCTGATATCGGGAGCCGTATTCAGCCCTGGTGCTCACAAGGTCTTTATAGGTGGAGTGCTGTAATGCTCACTGTATCTCTGCAATGCAAGGTGTTGCACAAAGGGGTCCTGTAAAACCTTCCAAAAACAGATCTTTTCCCCTTCGGATGGACTGGGCTGAGACAGTCTGTTACTGCCACCAGATCTACTTGGAGCTACCAGCACAGGACAGCCTTGCTATTACAGTCAGCTAACCAAGAAGCTATCTAGACTTCTAAAGACATTGAGGCTGCATTTCTTACAGTGTTACAAGTGAACACCTTAAGAGAGACTTACGAAAGTGGGTGGCAATTCAAATCTGCAGGGAAGGACAGGGGCTATTTTATACTGGTCACAAAAAAAACCCAAAAACCAAAACGACCTCTGTGAGAGAAGCACTGAGGCTTCTTTGTAGCACAAACAAACCATACACCACAACAACTGCAAAAGGACATGGAAAAACCGGCCTTTTGGAGCAAAACAAGCCTGGTTTACTTGCTATAGCTACAAAGAGAGTGGTTTTCCCCGAGTTAGCACTGGGGCACTGACTTTGCATATAAAACCTATTTTTACCGAATATCATACACTTTACATAACAAAGTCTGACAACAGTCCACTTCAGTGGCTAGGGGCATAAACAGCTGGCAATGGAATACACATCTAGACACGTAATCTCTAGTCTGTGTTATCTTCACTCATAAATATATGAAAAATGGTGTCAAAATACTAAAGGTCACCCTGAAATAAATCAGGGAAAACATATTCTACCCATATGTAGCCCTGCTAAGTTATGGAACGGTCGCCACCACTGCATGGAAGTTGTGCATCTTGAGACTGGAAAAGAAGGATCACATCTGTGTCCCAAGGGGCTGTGATTCCTTTATTGTTTGCTGGGACCTTGTGAGAAGGGGATCATTAAATTACGAGGAAAAGCAATAGCTGACAATCTTACTGCAGAAAGATTTCAGAAAAGCCATGGTGACGACAGGGTGACCTCATGGAGCTCTTGGATGCAAAGAAAAGAGGAGTGAAGTAGCTATGCTGCTTTCTCATTGAAATAGTGCTGCTAACCATGAAATAGCAGAAACTAACTCACAGGCTAATTCCAGCTTGGCAGTAAGGTTAAATATTTTGCTATGTGTAAGTGCTTGTCAATTTTTTAACTAAATTTTGGATTAGAAAGAAAAACATGCTATCAGAACCTGCATCTTTAAGGACTGAAACCCCGGGGGAGGAGAAGGCTGGAAAGCCTTGTTGTTATGCACTGCCAGTTGGAACCAGACCCAGATTAAAGCAGATTTCTCACAAGAATGTGAAGCATTGAGTGATGGCTGAATACCACATGTATCGCACCTTCACCACCAGATCCTTGCTTCTGTCAGTACCTCCACGGGCTACCACACTGCAGTCCCCACTGCAACCAGCACCATTAGAAACCGAAAAATCACTTGAACACACCAGACAAGTCACTCAGCTGCACTTACCACGTGGTTATGCAAAGGCCCTCTCTCTCTTCCAATTTCAACACTTCATCTTTCATACTGAAAACAGAGTCCAAGCCCTAACGTTCCTGTATGTACAACACCTACTTTCTTCCGCGCTATCAAACCCGCCTGGCAGATCAATCACAAAAGACATATTCTATTCTCCAGCTCAGCACTCCCCTCCGATCACACAAACAGGTAGCACTCAGGCAGCAGCAGATTTCTCAAAGGACACCCAGCTGTGCACGACATAGCTCTGTTTTTATAAGGAGGATTGGATAAACCGGGACAAAAAAAATGCACAGAATATTCTTAGTCGGGAGGGCCCCACAAGGATCATCACACAGCCAACTCTTAAGTGAATGGCCCATACAGGGATTGAACCCAGTACCTAGGTGATATCAGCACCATGCTTTAACCAACTGAGCTAATCTCAGGGTTGTACCATTAAAGCACAAGCAAACTAGTAAAGGCACGTGCTCACTCATCAGCAAAATCTGAGGATAAGGTACAAACAGAATTTAACAGCAAACACTTTGAATGGCATGAAGTCCATTTCCAATGCACAGGAGGACAACACAGCCTCTCCTACCAGTCTTTCATCTGATGCAGCTATCCACAGTGATGGTCCAGGGGCTTAGGGGAGAAGTGACAATTCTTTCAAACACCAGATTTTTAATATCTGCATCTGTAGCTTTGCTCTAATGAAAACCTTCACGGCTGTGGCAGGCAGAGCACACTGCTTGCACCATGCACAGGTGTACTGTGAAAAATGGAGTCACCTTCTCTTGAAAAATACTATACCCCAGGAGATCAGGCAGACAGCTGTTTCCAATATTGATATATTGGTCTTAGAAAGATAGCAAATTAAATGAGGCTAGAGCACATACCCATTCCTAAGGGAGTTTGTTGACTTTGACTAAAGTGAGATGAATCAAACAGTATTTGAGAATTATACATTACCTGCATTCAAAACTGCAGAAAATAAAAAAATAGCCATAATGCACCCAGATTAAAAAAAAAAAATGCTACAACTTTACCTTCTCATATAATAGCACGTGAAGCACATCTGCAAGACAGAAAACATGAAAGTATTTAATGCTTTCTGCATTAATGCAGCACACAGTTACCCAGTGGAACTCTCTGCTACAAGACATTATCTTCCAATTGCTTGGCTGTCATTGGATGAAAGACTTTAAAATGGAAACTAATTGTTGGAGCTACAAAGACCCAACTGGTTTGTGTCTGCTGTCTCCTCAAAGCCCTTTTTAAACTGGGTTTTGCTGCAAATAGGAAGCTGCAACAAGTGGACATACAGTTTTAGTCATCACAGCAGTTGCATTTATGAGTTTGTGCTACTCTACATTGAAATAGTGTCTTAGGAAAAAAACCCAAAGTGCATTAAAAAAAGATATCTTGGAATAAGATCTCAATGCAAACATCTTAGCCTCTTTCTAGCTAATTCAACAGTTACCTATAGCATATACGAGTACTTCTAACCACATGGTTATTTTCATAATTGCAAAGGTTGGAAGTTTAATTAGACAATCAGAAGGAAGCCCTCAAGCCAGCCCATTTTCTTAAACAGCTTTACCTAGGCAATGGGAGCAGCATTGTGTAATGCGGCGATTTACTCTGAATAGCATAATGCTTCCTTATCTTTTTTGCCCGATTAATTTCCTGACTGAAGTAGCACATAAAACCAAGCTGGTTAGACAACATGTGTCAGGAGCCACGTGTCCTGCTCAAATTGAAACGGAGAGACGGAACTGAGAGAGACCAGGTCTCCTCCCCTTTCCTTGCACGTCTGTTCCAGGAGCACTGCTCTTCCACCGTGACACCACCAGGACCATCTTCAGACAACAGCTCCGGCAACCACTGACTGTGTGTGATTGTGTGATTTTTTTTTTTTTTTTTTTTTTTTTTTTTTTGCGGGGGGTGTGGGGGG
>VXAC01000790.1:2477206-2500515 GCA_013399225.1 Rhipidura dahli
GAGCGCTGCCACCTCCCCCGCCCGCCGCGCCGGGCCCCCTCACCCCGCCGCCCCCAGCCCCTCTCCTCCGCAGGCTTCTGCTCCTCTCCTGCCTGTCCCCGCACAGGGAAACAGCCTCCCTTGCAGGGGGCTTGCTTCCTCCTGAGCAGCGAGCGATCGTCCCCCCTCCCCTCTCACACCGGCTGAGGAGCAGAGCTCGCTTTCCGCCCTCGTTACCTGTTTTGCTCCCTCTGGAGTCCCCCATTTCCCAGGGAATTTCCAGCAACAGTATTTAACCTCAATGTTTGAAATCCCTGGTGGCAGAGCCTGACGTTCAGCGCACAGAATTTTGCCCGACCTCAGCCCTGTGCACCAGGCTGCCCTGCATCCCTGACTTGAGAGGGTCCCCATGAGGGTCCCTGCCCCAGACGGTCCCAGCAAAAGCAGCTTCAGGGCTGAATTCAGTAGGGTTTCACATCTTTTTCTTTTGCGGAGGTGATACTACATTGCCAGCTACGCTTTTTTACCATATGCAACACCAACACACTGGCAGTTAACAAGCTACAACACAGAACCACTTGGCAGCACAGAGAAAATGGGCAGAAAATCCCCAAGCAAGAGGGAAGGGGGAAAAAATGCGATGAATTGGCGGCATTAAGCATGCAAGAGAGAACTGTAAAGGAGAGGCTGCCAGGGAGCAAAGGTGCCCTCCCAGGCCTGTGCACAGCATCAAGTGGGGAACCTCAGCAGGGGAAGCAGCCACTGCTTAATCATCTGAGAGATAAAGCACCTGAGTAGTTTCTGGAGAGCAACAGACGTGAGAAACCAAACCAATCTTAATGTCAGTTTCCCCTTCTTGAAGTCAACTGATGTGGTTGCCTGCCATAGCTAAGGATTCAGGAACGCACAAGGTGCCACCCAGTCCCTCAGGATCTCTGAATTTCACTGTCCCATATGTTAATTAGAGTACAAGCAATACTAATTTGTAAAAATTGTGGTGTGACTGTGACTGTACCAAAAACATCTGCTCTGGGCAGCAGTGTCCTGGAAGGCATGGGCTCAGGCAGCCTGGCTTCATGTTGGAGAGCACGTTGAGCCAGTGAAGATGAGCTCAGGCAGTGGTGGATTCAAGGTGGGGGAACGGAGTCCTGTTCCTGCTGCAGGAATGAAGTTTGGAGCTGTCTTCACTTGTAACACCACATAATTCTAGGTGGCTGCAGATTTATTACTGCATTTTCCCAAATTTGGAAGGCTTCCACTTTTGACCACATAAAAGAAAGAAACTTTTTCCTTTTCTCAGTATGATCTCCATTTTCTATTCTGAGTCAAAATCCATTATAGCAATGCCTGGAAAAGCTACACATCTAATCATTTTCCCCGAGAATACCTCTGAGTTTTGAGATGGGTTTAGCTTAACCAACGCTTATTCACCCCCCAACACAAGAAACTGCCTTTGAGATTCTCAATTTTTAAAAGATAATCATGGCTGTGTTCACTGCAGCATTTTTGCTGTTATCAGTTTGATTTGCAATCCCAGCTGAAGGCCTATACCATGAATTATTTGCCAGTTAAGCAGTGCTTGCATGGGGGCTGTGTATTTTACACCTTGACAGCTATTACAGGCAGAAGGTAACTGGAGCTTTGACTTAAATGCAAATTATCAAACACTGAACAGTCTGAAGCAGAGACCCAAGCTGACTTGGACAGAAGACACAACAGAGATAAATTTGCTGCTGACGTTTTATCTTGGATGGGAGTAACAACAGTAAAGACAAAATCAAATGTCCATATCTTCCTTGCTCTTTAACAGCAGACTTTTTAATCCTTCCTGAAGACACCCAGAAAAATTTATGTCATGGAACAAGTATTGGAAAAGATAGCTGCCCTCTGTTACAACTAATATGATTAATATCCTTGCGTGATCTTTTTTCTTAGGGAGAAGAGAGAGTGATCTCACTACTCCAATCACATTGCATTACTATGTACCTTGGAAGCAGAGTAACAGATATTAAAAAAGTGGAAATGGGATTTTATTATTCATTACAGATTTGTGCCTCAAATTCTTTTCGGTTCAGGATCCCCAGAGTATCCCATGGGTACTGTCCATAAGCACATTTAGGACACAGGATGTTCTTCTCCACCCCAGTAGAGACAGAGCAGTTGGACTATTTGTTTTGCTGCCGTTAAACCCTTTTACAAGCATGATGTCACTGCTCTCAGCCAAGCACTGGGAAATGTTTCATTTTTCACTTTTTTTCCAAAATTGAAGTAGGAAAGATCTTTAAATAATTTAGTAGATTCCCTTTGCTTGTTTCATTTACTTCAGATATAATATATGCAGATTTAGTTATTTCATCAGCAACATAAGGCCTATTATCTATTGGATTTCAAGTCTGAGGTAACTCCCAGCAACCAAATACAGGATTTAACAATAATTCTGTCATCAAGTGAAATCTTTCCCTGGGATAGATACTGAAAGCAGCCTGCCCACATAGCAAGATATTTATTTTTTCTCAGGCTTTTCGGCAGGGTCAGACCTGAAAATGGTTAATCATGTTCCGTTTATTTCACCTAAAGTTTTGAACAAGATTGATTATTGCAGAGGACTCTGTCCAGCTTCCTATTTTGTTTGTGCTCTTGACCGTGCAGGATCCTGGAATGGTGTTTCTGTAATCCCCACCTAGAGAACAACATGAAAATACCAGCTTTTCCCAAAATGAGTAGCAGGAGTTGTTGACCAGATGATAAAGATTTTAATATTCATAAAACCAGAATGTCAAAGAAGAACATCTTGTATGAGAATTAATGTTTCCAAGTCATAATCATCATTCTCCAAATGCATGCAATGCTGCTAGGAAAAGTCTTGCTCTCTCTCCTTCTGACATGTGGAAGTTTAATTAAACACCCACCAAAGACTGGGAATTACCTGCTGGAATTGTTCACCTGTTCTTTTTTTATTCTTGTCTATGTTGGCCAGCAAGCCAAACCAGTTTTGATTTCCATGTCTTTTATTTGTGCACTGTACAATGAGGCACGGGCCGATTCCACATTAAAAATAAATACGCTTTGTCACCATCATAAACTGCACTGGCCAAAACCATAACATGCTGCTGATTAAGGCTGTGCAAATAGAGCATCCCCTAAAGCAATAAGAATGGGCACCCGTGCTCATGGGAACAGAGGGAGCAGCCAAAGTCTGACAACTCAGTGGCTCTGGTGACCCTGCAGAGGATTACTGGCTCTTTACTTTGCAGTGAAAAGACCTGAGCTTCCACAGCCTGCAAGGGAGGAAGAAAAGGCATTTCACAGATCCAGGTGATGTTTCTAGCTGTGGTTTTCCACGCTGTGGGGAGAGGAAAGGAAAGAATGACAGGGAAATTTATCAATTTATAGACTAACAGTCTATAAGGGGAGGTGGCAGAGGATGGATCCAATCTCTTTGTGGTGGTGCCAAGCAATAGGACAAGGAGCAGTGGGTGGAAACTGATGCACAGGAAGTTCCACCTGAATAAAAGNATTGTCCTCAGGGCCATGGAGTGTGGCTCCAAAACAGAAAGGCAGTGGAACTGGGTTTTGTGATGCAATTCCACAAAGCGCTGATGGCATCACAAGAACCACTGGCGCAAGGAGGAGGCCATCACGGCAGACCCTGGGCTGCCTCCCTTCACACTTGCTTCTCAGCTTTAGTTGCTTCCCTCCCTAAACACACCTGCATGCAGGTACACGCTCACCCCTTTTCAGGAATTTCACTATTGTTTTCAAGATGGAAAAGAGAAAGAAGCAAACCTGAACTCTGCCAGGGCCTCCCGAGCAGAGCAAGGACAGATGAGGGCTTCACTGCTGAGGANTCCCCTCCCTGGAGATATTCAAGAGCTGTCTGGACCCAGTCCTGTGCCACGTGCTCTAGGATGGCCCCGCTTGAGCAGGGAGGTTGCACCAGGTGACCCCCTGTGCTCCCTTCTAGCCTCTCCCATTCTGTGAAAGCTCAGTTCCCCAACACTACAATATAAATACTTCACCCCTAACCTTCTGCACTCCAAGGGCTCCCAGAGAGCCTTCTCTTGGCTCCCCTCATCTGCAGTTCTTACAGTAGGATATTGCACAACAAAAACCAAAACATTACCATCCTACGCCACTGTGCTCTGCATCTGCCCCTCTTGCTCTGATTTTCCTACCATAAGCAGTGGGCCTGTGGTGTATGTGCTCAATTAGAAGAGCAGAAATCAGAGTTCAGTTTCCACTCTAACATACATCTTTTGTTTGTAACTAAAAGCTGCACTAATTTAAGTTGAAATTATTTTTTTAACTCTGGCCAGAAGTTTTGTGCAGATTTGTATTTCTATATAGGCTAAGCTTTTTCAGGTGCAGTTCAAGCTTGGGATAAAAACTTGAAATAAACCCTATTTACACTGCAATAGATTGCATTTGCAGATTTCACATCTGAATCCATTTGATTCATATTGAATCTATCTAATCTGCATTTTTAGTATGCATTCCCTGCTTTCTATGCCTCTAAGTATTAAGCTCTGTCCTATTCATGCAAAGAATTTCATATATTCATGCTAAAACAAGAAATGCAGGTTGAGGATTTACAACTCTTCCCCAAATTCTTCCATAAAATAAACAGTTAAAATCATCACCAAATACGTGGAACTATTTCTTTGCTTATTGGAATTAAGACTTTTTCCAACAATGTCTTTCAAAATACTTTACAGTCCTTACAAAAGCTGTATGTAAAATCTGGGAGAGAAAAAAAATACAAGATACAAAATATTTGTTTTAATTTAGACACAAGCTGTGCTTTCTACTTTAACTCAATTTATTTGATCTGGTTATACCGCCATTGCATTCCTTTCCTTAGGTGCTAGCCACCCACACCACATGTTCTCCAAAGGCCTCCTGCTCACATTATTCTGGCTGGGATTTTAATTTTTGTCCCCATACTTGCTCTCTTGCTTTGCCATTTTTCCTAGGGCCAGCTTTGCCTCCTCCAAGGCAAATGAACCTTACTTCCCATACTTTCATCACTTTTCCATTAGTTTTTGATCCTACTTCAACCTTGCCTTCATGCATTTCTTTCCATGCCATGCATCATTTTTTCCCTCAAAAACAGCAAGCAAAGATGCAGTATGGTTTCATCATCTTGCAACACTCTCCTACACTCTGCTGGTCTAAATAGTAGAAGTTTGAGGCTTGGAGCACCTTTCCTAGGGAAAGGTGAGTTTTAGTCTTCCTGTCCTCCACCTTGAGCAGCCATCAACATCTGCACAACAGCAGATCTGTGTTTTCTTCTCAAAGCCCCATGACACTAGACCTCTTTAACAGCTTCCAATTTGTTATCTCCTTCTTTCTACCCTGCCTCTCCACAGTACCAGTTTCTAAGGATTTCCTGGGCCTTCGATGCTTCTCCTCGTGTGCTACAGGGTGGTAGCACAACAGGTACACCCAGCCCTACCAAGGCAGCTTCTCCAGCAGCCTCTGCCTGGTTCAGCAGAGAAGTGTCAGCTCTGGCTGGCTTGTCTTTCTGTGCAAGGAACCTTGGCATGGGTAGAAATACCCTTTTAAGCCTTCTCTGAAGTGATTCTTGAAGACTCTCACATTTTTGGTCATCCCTTCTGTCTGATCCACTGGCCTTTACCTAGGCCTTAACTTCATTGTTCTAAGTCCTCCTAGTCACAGTAAATAGTGCTTGCAGGTTCTTCCCGAGGAATCTGACATACAGCCCTCCCTGAGCCTCTGCACAAGCGCAGCATGTCAGTCAGACAGCGTGTGCCATTGTGTGTGTCACTGCTTTGTGCAGCTTTGATCCACTGGTGTTCTGCAGGATTCTGCTGTGAAGATCAATCGACCATTAACCACATTTTGTTCATGAGCTCTTTAGGGAGGCACCATATTTTGTTGTCTGCCTGTGTAATGCCTGGGAGCAATAAGGTCCCTTCACACCACAGCAATGTTGATAATATATACTCCCAACTGTGCTAGGTGCTATACATAAATAGTGACACCTCATAGATTGGCACTACCACTTTTTTCTTTGTTGCCTGCTAGTCTAGGTAACATGATCACAAGGACAGAAGAATAAATGACCCTGCATTACATAGTTTCATGTCCCAAACACAGTTAAAATCAAGGAGGAAGGACGAGACACTACTAAAGGAGGTGATCTGAACCACAATAGAAAGTACAGTCATGATATCATCAAATTAATATCTACAGTAATTCTAAATATTTCCCAATAAAACAGAATTAGTTAATCTATGGACTCTATGCATCAAGATATGGTAGGACACCCATGATACAGAGTCAAAAGAAATGCTTTTCATTAGGGCATATAGCAGCAACAGTAGCAGTCATGCAATATGAAAAAAATTGACCTTCAGTTTAGCATCACTGGGAAATCAATCATCAGGGTTGGGGTATCTACTCCTGCCTAGTTTCTCTTCTTGGGCCTCTCCACAATGGACTGTGGAAATAATGCAGATACATCTCTTTGTCTTATTACAAAGCAATGGTTCGGCTGCTTTGGCTTTTGCTCTGGAATAAGCATTAATGAAGTGTACAACTAGAGGTGGCATCCCAGCAGCACACATGGGTACCCACAAATTAATGCTACCTTCTCAATGACAGCATACTGTTTAGGGGTCAAACACAATCAAACCTCAGCCCTCTTACAGGGATCTCTAACACAGCCCGTGCAGACCAGACATGGGGCTGCAGGGAGGCTCAGAGCTGTGCTCACTGCTGCACACACAGCCTGAGGGAAGCCAGGAGCACTGCCAGTGTGCCCAGCATCACCTGCTGGAGGGACTGGCCAGCCTGCCTGAAGCACAGCCAAGTAGCATGTAATAGTTGTTCCCAAGCTCCTCCCATGCATGACATCAACTTTTTAGTCTTATCCAATGAATAGATGTTTGCCAGAGGTTAAATAAACATTTGCTGTGGTTTCTGTTAGCCTTGGATCAGGAGAATTGTCAGGAGCTACTGCCCAGTGTGGAAGCCCCTCTACAGGGCTACTTCTCCTCCCATCTAATCTTCATTTCAGGGTATTCTTCTTAGCGTCCTTCATATTTTTGTGCTGCTGCTGTTCTTCCATCGTGCCTTTCATCTAAAAGCATTACATTGCAGTCAAAGACGCAGATACCAAAAAACCCCTCAATTCCATGGTCCCTGTGCTTGGGGGCAGAGGTTAAAAGCAAACTCTCCTGGTACCCAGCCCTTCTCAGCTGGCTGCTTGACACCTCCTGCAGCAGACACAGACCTGGAATTAACTGTGTCACCAGAGTTACCACAGGTTTATTACATTAGCCCCCCCACCTCATTCTGGGAAGCAGGTACATGACAAGTCTCATACACTAGCAAATCCAGCTCCCCATCTCTAGCAGCCTGAGGTAGAGGGTGACAGCACGCCTCTGCCATCATCAGCTCTTAGGGAGCATCCGCATGAGAAAGGCACCTGAGAAAATGCAGTTCTCTGTTTGATGTCCTGATCACTGAAACAAAGCTTTTCCTCTACTTCATATCACACTGGTCTTTCACTGTATAAGGAAAAAAAAATCTTATCTGAACTGAAGCAAAAGCCAATTCCAGGATGCTGCTTTCTACAAAATACCCTTATAACATGCCTCTTTTAGGCAGGCAAAGATGTTTCACAAACACACAGAGGTCTTCTTCCAAACATATTACATCGTTAAAGAGGAATTACTCCAGCAGGGGCCAAACCAGTGTAAAACAAGCACAAGTAGGATAAGAATCACACCCTTCATTTTATTCTGTGTAGCTTTTTTCCCCCCTTACATAAGCTTCAACACTCCAAGTTCAAGGCAAATGCTTGCAATATTTCTATGTTATCCTCAGTGATGTGACAAGAGCAATTACAGAGTCCAGGGAAGCTAAGTTACACTGCTAAAACAGTGGGTGGTCTAAAGGCTTGAATAGCTCCTGTGCACTAACACTGCAGTGGAGTCCCCCAGACCCCCACTTGGTACCCTAGGCAATTCAACCACACTCTGCAACACTGGCCTTTTTGTCCAGGACATTCTGGCACCAGCATTGCTTAGCTGACTTGAGACATACCCAGGTTCTTTCAGGTGGTCTGCAAAGTTAACTCACCCTTTAAAAGTTTGTCCTTGGTACCCACCACATCTCCTTCATTCTCCGTCTCTGTCGAAAGTTCTAGGCAGAAGCATGCTGAACATTTTGCAAGGAAAATCTGCTCAGAGACAGCTATTCCAGGTGCACAGGCCTTTGCTGAGTACAGCATTATTTGGGGTATTCTCTAAAAAAAAATAAAAATCTACTTTTACAGTAAAAGAGCCATTTGCCATGTGCAATGTGCTGAAATACTTTGCCACAGCTAAGTCTGGTCTAAACATGTTGTTGGCCAATAAAAGGGGGGAAACATGCTGCCAGTAAACATTTGCGTGGTATGTCTTTGAAGGCTTCAAGGCAGACTAAGTGGAATAATTGTGAAGATGTATTATTTATAATACAACAAATCTTCCCCACAAGATATAGGTCTCCATTAACCCAGTACCCAACTGCTTTTAAGTGCATTTTTTAATGTGTTTACCCTGCTAAGGGAGTTATGTTTTATTATCTCCATTTTGCATTTGGGGAATTGAGGTACTGGGAGATTAATAGATTTGCTCGAGGTTACATAGCAAATCTCCAGCAAAGCACAAATGCAGACCAAGTGTCCCAGATTGTTCTTCTCCACTGGATGTATCCATCGATATGCCAGGACACATTAAAACATCAAAGGTCTCTTGTGAGGTGACTTTTTCCTTTGTAATGAATAAGGCCGATGTCATGCGAACAAGTAACATTGTATTGGAGTCAACAGAAGTTCATCTATTTACACAAAAGCTAGAACAAGGTCTGGAGCTTTTGTTGGAATATTCTCATTTTTCTAGCTATCCACTGCATTCAGCTCAAATTCTCAAATACCTTTTCATTGATGAAACCTGCTGCATCTGACAAACTACCTATTCACTCACCAAGATTCACTGACAGCCTTTACATTTCACTTACCACCATGTAAAGTCAGATGCTGCTTCATGTCTCCCTCAAGCCTGGTGGAGCTGCAAAGGGGTTCAGCTTTTTCAAGTCTGTCCACGTATTGAAGATGCTGAATGTAGATATGGGACCCCTGCTATGGTACGATGGTGTTATGGATTGTTTGGTTTGATTTTTAGCTTGATTTATGGGAAGAAGTGGTGAAAGACAGAATCCTAATCTTTTACAGTACCTTGCATCATCAAGCCTTTGGGGGAATGGTTTTATGGGATTCAGTAGAAGACCACCTTTTTCCCTATGTCCCCTTCACCAGCTCTCCACTGAGTCAACCTCCCTGAAGATGAAACCTGTGCTGCTCTCCAGCCATGGTAGAGTTGGTGGAACTGGGAATTTCACAGAATCACAGAACGTTCTGGAGTTGGATCCTGCAACCCCCTCTCTCCTACTCCCTAAACACCAGCTTAGTACCCTCTCCCAGTCCTCCTTGGGAGGAAAAGACCCCAACCAGTGCAACTACAATGTTGTATCTTTCAAGCTGATTATGTTTCTATTTATTTCCAAGCTCCTGTTTAAATATAAGTCTAAACAGAATTTGAATGAATAATAGGGCTGATAACAATGCAAGCAGAATACTTTGTGCCACGTGTGCCCTTGTCAGCACACGGATGTCATAAAGCATCCCGGTCCCATCATAAAAATGTAAAAGAACCAAGGGGTTTGCCTACAATATCTTGGCTGGGGAAGGCAGTTATAGGAGCTTAATCACTTCCAAGACTAAAAAGATCCCTTTGGTGCAGCAAAGTGAGTTGCACAAAAGGAGTTCTACAGAGAACATGTGATATTGGTGACCTGTTTCTCATCAGCTTGGAGAGTGGGCCCACTTTAGCTCACAAAATATCAGTGGGAGAGCCCAGTAAGTTTACTCCACAAGACATCACATCTAAGTCAGCCTCATGACTAGAGCAAATGAAATTTAGTCCTCACTGCAAAGCTGCCACCAAAAAGCCTACAAGCCAGTTTCATTTAGCAAATGGGCAGTACCTTCTCAGCAGGGACAGATTTTATTTTCCATTTAAGATCAGGGACACACAGAGGTAAACAGCATTAATGCACCTCCAGGCTGCTCCATGCCTCAGCTCACTTTAAATAAAGCTACCCCAGGGAGGGGAGGTGGTTTTGAGGTGAAATACAAAATTGAGGAACTCGGGTATCTTTATCCTTCTTCATGAAGGTAAGCACGACATGCAGAACATGATACTCCGCCTCCAGCACAGTCTGGGCTGCTTAAGACATGTTTGACATCCCCCGACAAAGATTTAAAGATTATTCAGTATCAAATGTTCACCAGTGTTTTTGAACAGCTAAACAATGAATTTTCCCACTGCCTCTCCTGCTAATGATGAGCGAATAAAGAATCCCCTAGGGAATTTCCCTTCATCTGCTCACGAGTGCCACTTCGCTAGTCACATTTATCTGACAAATCTTACAGATGGCTTGGCACGAGCTTGCAACAAGCACACCATCTTTGGAGCTGGGATTGGCCGCCCGAGCCACGCGACGCTTTCTGTGGCAAACTGGGCAAGCCCACAGCAGAGCCCCAGAGCAGCTACTGGAGAAATACCCTCAGGAAATTCACAGCTTCACCCAGCGCTGTTTCAGCAGAAGACGCTGGTGATGGCATTTCCGACACTGCAGCCGCACCGTGAGGAGTGGAGTCTCTTGGCACAGAAGAAGTTGTTTTCTGACCCAGACAGAAAGATATCCTGGAAAATTACTCCCATTGAGTCCTTTTCCTGCTGTTTTTGTGCTGAATGCCTTTCTGTTAAAGATGAATTTTCCCCGTTAAAATAATGGGGAAAAGAATATAAAGACCCATCTGCAGACCACATTTTCAGAGGGGTTTTTGTTTGTTTTCCAACATTGTCTGTGAAACATTGGTTGAGTCTTTCGAGCTCTTTCCAGATGTGTACTCTCCTCGTGGTATGTACCCAACTCTAATTCTAGTTGGAAAGCTGTTTGACTCAGGCAAATGAATTGCAGGATTTTAAAACAGATACAAATAGTAAAACTAGGGCTTTGTACAATCCCATAGGTACTATAGATGGGACCATCCAAACACAGATCCTTTTAATCCACCAAGAAAATGCCCTTAAGACCTGTTCAGAGTCAGACTTAAACCCATAAAATCCAGGAAATTCAGAGATAAGCCTGGATATCTGGACTGATATTCTGTCCTCAGTTCACCTTGCAGGGTAAATGTTAATGAATGCATTTGTTTATTCCCTACAGTTCTATGCAGGGAATATCAACAATCTGATATTATGGGAGGAGGTGAAATTTTTTCTTCCGTATGTGTGTGTAGGAGTTGCTCAATATAATTTATTCTCTTTCACAATAAGACTATATAGCTCCTCAATCCTTTCAGAGCTACACAGAGTCTGTCTTGTAAAGTTTTGGAGAAGAAGCCTCAAAGGAAAATCAGTTATTGCAGGAAACAGGACTGATTTTCAGTACTCCACAATCTTGCCTTTCCATTCATACTAAGCAGGTATATAAAACATCATCCAGATGTATTTCACAGAGGATCTAAACCCAGAGCTTCACAGGTAACATGAGACCAAGTTCAGCAATCACAGAAGGAGGAGAACTGGAGCACACAACACCTCTAGAGCACCGACCCGTATGTGCCTGCTGCAACAACCTGCAGGGCAGAGCTGCCACATCAAGTACAAACAGAGGAATGGGCATACCAGTCCATCTAGCCCAGCATCAAGCCTCCTATAGCTGGCTCCTGGAGCAAGCCAGAAAGCAGCAGAAGCAAGGGAACCACTTATGCCATTTCCCTCACATTTCTGCTAGCCTCCAGCTATTTTCAGATCAAGGTATTTCCTAAGCCAGATGTGGTTTCTAGCTACTTAGTAATCCTCCGTGCATTTCTTTACACAAACTTGTCCAGTCATCCTTTGAACTCTAATAAGCTTTTAGCCTCCACAACCACCTT
The DNA here is from genome assembly GCA_013399225.1 of Rhipidura dahli. Lineage (NCBI taxonomy): Eukaryota > Metazoa > Chordata > Aves > Passeriformes > Rhipiduridae > Rhipidura > Rhipidura dahli. The sequence goes on from VXAC01000790.1 coordinate 2,489,202, forward strand.
TGGCAGTGAATTCCTTGTGTCCACTACCAGTTGCATGGAGAACATCTCTTTTTGTTTGCTTTGAGCCTGGCTCCTTCTAGTTTCACTTAATGACTATAATTGATACACTGCCACAGAACAAACAATCCCTGCCCACCTTCTGACTTGAAGGATTCACTCCTACCCCACCAACATCTGATCTTCTTCAAGCTGTCGAGTTTCAGCCTTATCAAATTTTCCTCACACGGAAGGTTGTGGCAAATACAGCTGAAGTATAAGCCAACTATTTTTCTTTCCTTCTGAGCTCCCAGTACACTCTTTTACTTCACACTCAGGAAACACTATCTTTCCTATGTTAGAGGGAAGTAGGTGACAGGTCTGTCATTACTTTTGTAGGTAATCTGCAAAGTGGCAGAGTAGTAGACCAAACTCTCCAGGGCCTGTTCTGACACTGGGGAATACAGTGCATTGAGCCTCACATAAACACTGAGCCTTAGCCCCAGTGACTTCACCAGGCAGAAGTGGACAGAGTTCACTTGCAATTTCTTAAAATTGCATGTAGCAGTCACTTCATCAGTGATGGACACGATGGCCAGTACATAATTTAGGTCCTGCTACAGTCACAGGACCACATGTTTGAGCTCTAGGTGTGCTCTGAGCAACACGAGTCCCAAAGTCCTGAAGCTCTCAATCCAGAAACTACAACAGTGAATTCAGCTTCCAGCAGAAACACTGAATGAAGCTCACAGTCACTTTATCCACCAAAAGAACCAAAGAAGGTACATTTTCACTACCATCATCTGTTCTTCTCTCACAGGCCCCAAAAGACACAAAATACGAGTAAATTTAGCCCAAGAAAAGATTTCTGCAGGATAAAAAGGCAGATGTGGCAGAAACTTTGTGAACTCTGCTAAAGGCTTTGCTGTTGCCAGCTAATTTGATGTAAAAGATACGCAGATACTATTGGGATGGGCAGCCCTACAATCCCCTAAGATAAAACTTCCATTTACGACAAAATTCATCCCTGGTAAAAATGGCACTATTCCATTGAAATCAATAAGGTTGCACCTGTGAATGCCAGCTGTGAATTGAGTCCATGGTTCTCAAATGATGTAAAGTGCTTCAGGAGGAAAGATGCTATATTTAGGTGCCATATTATTGCTATGTAGACATTTTCATAACCCCTAATTATGGGGCTTTTTTTGCAAGCTCTGTAGTATTAACTGGATTGGATAAATATATAATTAGAGAGTGTTTCAACATGCACTCTCTTGATGCTAGAAGCTTTATCAGCTCTTTCTTTTCTTCATGATCTGTTTTGCTTTTCTTTTAAAGCTGTTTCTATCAATTATGGCAAGATTTACTCAGAGCCCCAATAAAGGGTCACTGCAGACATCTCAGCAGAATAGAAGAGAGCTACATTTATGTTCTAGAACTTTTCTGTTTTCTAGAAAGACACCTCTGGGTTGTCATTGTATGACAACATCACCAGAAGCTAAGCCAATCAGACAGGAAAAAAAAAAAAACCAAAACAACAACAAACAACAGCAACAAAGAACTTTTCAGAAGTTCCCTGACCCCAAATTGTTTATAGGCTAAGCATTTCTACTCCAACAGCTTCAACAGAGGATCTGCTGCCCAAATATTTGCTGGATCTCACTCCTCTCTTTTGCCAATGGTCAGAAAGGAAGGACCCAAGGAGGTTCTTCATATTCTGCAAAGTGCCAGTGATGCACAAATAGCTTCAAAGATCTATAGATAGGATGTAGATACAGCCCTGTCTAGAAGAGCCACCACCCTAACAAATTACTAATTTGGTTGACTGGAAAAAGGCAAGCTACCTTTTTTACAGCATCTGCTTTGTCAAATTAAAAGATGCCATTAACAATTAAAACCCAACCTAGTCCACAGGAATAAAAAACCAAAACCAACAAAAAAGTAGCACCTGCATTTTCATTTCTAGGTGCTGAAGGAACCTGCTTTATTGCAAACCAAAAAAGTCCTAAACATATACATTTCTTGGTTTTCTGATCAGGTATGGCCAATAAAGTGTCAGATTCTTTTAGATGTGTTTATGAATATTTTCCTCTTACATTTTCCGGCTTACATCCAGTGAGAAATTGAAAAGCTAAATTACAAGTATAAATACTTCAAAACAGATGTTAATAATAAAAAGAATTAAGAACATTGCTAGAGTGACACAACACGGATGCTGTATTATTAAACAAATGGCTCACAGTGGTGTTATGACATGAGTCATAATGCCTGATGCCTTGAACATACTGCAGAAAAGAACAATAGCTATCACCAGCTACAGAAATACACATACAGAGCACAATACCAGGAGCCTGACTGCTGACTGATCTAAAGCAAGGGGTTTGTCTGCAAGCCAACAGGATAAACTCACACCTGGTGCAAATTGGTGCAACTGAACAGAAGCTCATGGAGTAACCACCTTCAGCTCAGGCTCTGATATTGCACCAAAAGCACTACGGGCTTTGCTCTGTACAGTCTTGCAGTCTGCTTTTGACTGTAATGGAATGGGGAATTCCAATTTGGTAGGATTTTGAACCTGCTTTCCACAGGTGTGAATAACCGAATCTGGCCCTACATTAACATCAACAGATTTTTAAACCCAGCAAATCACAGAGCACATCTGAATTGTTTTAGCATTCAATATCACTTCAAGAAAGTCTACCAGAGGCAGCAGATTGGTTGCCATCAGCACAAGGACTGGTTTGCCATTCCTTTTGTTGCCTTATCTGGTAACTATGGATGGCAACTGGTGATGCTGAAGAAAAAGATTACTCTAAGAGCTGGCACATCCACAAGCTTAACAGACAAAGGACAGAATCAAATCCTGGAGTGCACTTACAGCATGTGCTCCCCATAATTAAAAGTCTATTTGCGGCATGCAAAGTAGGAAAAGCTTTCATTTAGGGTAGAACTTAGGCACAGCATTACTTTCCCTGCTTGATGCAGTAACCCCATTCAAGGGGATACAGTCTGGAAGCAATGTTCTGCAAGATGCACATGTCTAAATTGTCAAAGGAAGGGGAGGAGAAAATAAGAACAAAGTAAGTGGAACCCACCCATAAAATGAAATGTAGGGCTTGATTCATTGTCACGCACTGTTAATGTAGTGATTCAACCACTGTGGTGCACAGCTAAAAGAAACAGGGCTGCCTTAAATCCTGCATTTCTGTGCCTATCACGTACTTAATAAGAAACACCTGGCACAGAGGCTTAGATGGGTTCCACTCCACCCAAGTGCCACCCAAAAGCTCCCAGTATAGGAAGCATAGCCAAATACAAGGCATGTGGTCAGGGCACTATGGTATTCCAGCTCTTTCTCAGCTTTTACACTGGGGACCCCTGGCAGCTGCCCTAAAAGCAGTGTCAAGGTTGCTCCAAACTGTGCTAGAGACCAAACCAGTTTCTGAACAATTTCAAAACATGAGTTGAGCAAAAGTGGTTTGCTGCACTCTTTTGGATGTGGAGCAGGCTGGAGCAGAGCCACATCTGAGAACAGGCTGCCTCTTTTCAGCCACCACAAGGGCACCTACATACCACATGCTGAATACAAGACAACTTACCTAGCAATGATGAGGCACACAAGAGACAATAAATCTACTCAAAATAGTCAGTAGCTACACTGCATTACCTCCAATCTCTCATCAGGATCCCCCAAAATAAATTTTATTACAGGGGCATTAACTTGGCAGAAGACAATTTGCTTAGATAAAGCCTTGTGTTTCTTGTCTGTGTGCTTACATGTGAAATGGTGCTCACCCATGCAAACATGCCACCCTGATCAAGCCAAACATACACAATGCATATAAGACATAAATAAATACTTATGAGTCACCAATAACCACCTCATAAATTACATGGTCTTACGAAGTATCACTGCTAAAGATAATGCATACAATTGGATACAAAATACACATACACGACTCTCATTAAGACAGATAACATTGTTTGTTTCCTTTCACAAGAGCCCAAGGCCTTAATTTATAAGGTCCTGAATTATTTTTGATAACCTTGGAGTCCCAAGGATCAGTTTCAAAACCTGACCCAAAACCAGGTCATAAGAGAGCAAATGTGATTACAGAGTATGGAGTGAATGGGATATGGCACACAGGGGTCCAAAAGCCCAAGAGCCCAGTCTGCTCCAGCTCACAGGATCAAGATGCAGTATTATTTATAACCCTTTATCCTGAAATGGATACCACCTTCAGCATCCAACTCTCCTATCTCACTCCTGCCGCGCTGCCCAGGGCTGGCTCCCCCATCACTGGGTGAGGAGCTCAGCTCTGGCTGCAGGAAAGCCTGGCTGCTCCAGCTCTTCCACAGCTCCTCACAAACTCCTCTGCAGAAATGGGCACGGGCCTCTCCAGCCAACAGAGTGAAGAGGGGCGAGATCAGTCCTGCAGCCTCCACTTGGGCAGAACCTAAATGCCTCTTTGGTACCACTTGAGTGACACAGCCCAAACACAGCATGTTTGTTTTGCTGACACATAGGTTTAAGTTTGCTCCCCAGCCACATCTTCTTTCCCCTTGGATACAATAGTCATCTTCATAGCACTTATTATAACATATTGCAGCAATAATGTGTAATTATCCTCAAAAACAAAGCAAAAGCTCAAGATAAAAATAACAGGCACTGAGCACACTTACCAGCTGGAGGAAGGCAGTGAGGCAGCATGAGCTGCAGCCCTAAAATGGCTGTGCTGTAGCCTGATTTCAAAGGCCAGACTGTAGGAGAGCACACAGCAAGGTGAACCCTCTCCAAAAGCAGGTCCAAAATGAGAAAGAGCAGTAGCACACAGACTCTCCAGAGATGTCTCTGGGTAGAGCAATGCCTCCCCTGAGGTCTGTGCACTGTCAGCATGATCAGTGATTGCATTTGGGCCAGGGCAGAACTCCAAATGAACAACACCTGAGAGGGCTGGTGGTTATCAATCATAGCTCTCATCCTGGGCCTTCCTTGGTCTGACCTAGGGAAATCAAATCTGTTTCCTTCTTACCTTTTTTATTCTGTTTTGCAGGATGTGTTTACTTTGAGTTTCATAGACTCTTAGAATGGTTTGGTTTGGAAGGGACCTTAAAGATCATTTAGTTGTAAGCCCCCTGATACAGGTATGGACATCTTCCCCTATAGCAGGTTGCTCAAAGCCCCATCAACCTGGCCTTGAACACTTCCAGGGATGGGGCACCCACAACATCACTGGGCAACCTGTTCCAGTGCCTCACCACACTCACAGTAAAGAACTTCTGCATGCAGCTAATCTAAACCTACCCTCATTCAGTTTATAGCCATCACTCCTTGGCTCTCACTACATGCCCTTGTAAAAAGTCCCCCTCCAGCTCTCCTGTAGACCCGTTTCAGTACCATAAACCTTCTCTTCTCCAACCTAAACAGCCCCAGCACCCTCAGTCTGTCTTCACAGGAGAGGTGCTCCAGCCCTCTGATCGTTTTTGTGACCCTTCTCAGGACTCTCTTCAACAAGTCCATGTCGTTCTTATGTTGGGGGCCCCAGAGCTGGATGCAGACTCGAGGCTGGGTCTCACTGGAGTGGAATACAGGGACAGAATAACCCCCCTCTGCCCACAACAGATACAGCAGAACCCTCTGCTTCCAAGATTTCAGAGCAATGTAGCCTGAAAGCAAATTTTTTGCAGGGGGAGGGGGGGAAGGAGGATGGGGTGGAAACAAAACAGTTTCAATGACCAAAAAGTGGGAGCCTATGTATTTAATAAAAGTACTGGTTTAAAATTCTCAATGGCAGATCACAAAGACAGTAAATCTGATCAAATATAAAAAACCTGTACACATATCTCAGGGCTCTGATGGCTTTGAGATCTCTCAGGTTGTATGGTGTGTGTGTGTGTAAAAGCTTGATGTCTCTGTACAAGGAAGACTGGTTAGAGCTGCACACATTCCAGGAGGGCCTCTGTTGAATAGAATTGGCCAAATCAGATTAAAAACGCAGTATGTATGGTGAGGGCTGCAAGTTGCCTGCTCAGAGATTCCACTGATGTGAACCAGAAGTTCCTTGCATGTGGTCAGGCCCTAAATTTGATACTGGAATTTAAAAACAAATTAAGATTCCCATGTAATATTGACTGCTTTTTTTTTTTCCAGAGTAAAAGATTTTACAGCATGGAATGCTATATGCAGTGGTTACATGAGTCCAAGTAATTGTACCAATTATATAATTTGATATAATTGCACTAATTACATAAACACATAATAATGAAATATAAGTTATTCCAAGAGCTAAACTGGAAGAACATTAAAGAACCTAAATCTGCTCCCACTTATTCTAGTACAAATCAGAAACAATTCCCTTGAAATCAATGAAGTTACCCAAATAAAATTGGCCCCTAATGTTACGAGCAGGCATGTAAATCCAGCTTTTAGTTCAAGGTTACTGACTGGGCAAGCAAATGAAAGCTACTGGGGTATTTTGTACTGATGCAGATTGCTAATTCCTGGCCAAATTCCAGTGTATGGTAGGGAGATTCATGACAAAGTTCATGTCTTCTACACTTGTTCTAATCTGTCACCCAGACACCCATCTGTGGGTTTTGCTAAATCTTATAGCTGCTGATTCTAAAGGAAAAATTGCTTTTTTTATAAATACTCAGAACTGAGAATGAGCTGGGCCCAATCAGGAATTCCAGAAAACCAGATTCAGGTGTGTCTTTACTTATATTGGTGCTAGCCTGAATTACATTTGCAGACTTTAGGGGAGTTACTGCAGACGGACACCAGCATTAACTGCAACAGACTCCCTTCTTAGACAGAAGTTTGTATTTCTGATCCATTTTGCAAAATGTTCTCCTACCCTTCCCAATAGAAACCACTCCATACAAAAACTATCCTTACAAAGGATGCATTCGGTGAGGGGTTTCCCTCTTCTCCTGTGGCAGGGCAAGTGCAGCAATTAATTTTCAGCTGCTGACTTCATCTCTCACAAGTGACAAAGCAAAGAAGGTGAGAGCTGGCAGTTTTGGAGCAGGTGTCTATTATGTGTGGAAATATCTGATGTATGCAGAGTTAATCCAACAAGTGCTCTGTTGCACCACATCGTGACAGTCACGCTGTTCACACCATCCTCATTAACACCAGTGGCAGGTCCAGGCACTGGGATGGGGTTTTGCCTGTGTTGGAATATTTTAAAGGATGAAGATTCTCCAGCTCCAGAGATTGATTCTGTCACATGATAGAAGACACTGATTTAGCATTTACAGAATCAAGTTCAAAGCCTATCAAAGACAAGAGACAGTCACCAGGTCACCTTGGGATGGGGGGGTATGGATGTGACCCAGCTGTTTATTGAGGTATAGTACCTACCCTGGCATAAAGCAATGAAACTGGATGCTCAGTTTTATAAGGATGGGAATGACAGATGGGAAAACCCCAAAATTTTTGAAAAGCAGCCATCAGGCTTGGGCATCTCATTTTTCATTTTGCCTGATTTCAAAAATGCAGGAGATGGAAGCTGCACAAAGCGGAATTCCTGCACTCCCCTGTAAAAAGCTGGCAAGAACAGTAGCTTTGTCACATCTCTGAAAAATAAAGCCCAGACTGTCTCAGATTGGTTCCACAAAACTAAAGACAATTTTATTTAATTTTAGCCTCAGAAATCTGTGTGACAGGTTGCTGTCCAGCACCAGGATTCAAGAACACCTCACTGTCTGTAGAATGCCCAGAGCATCAAGTGACTCCATGCTGTAGAAAACTCCAAGCATGTTCAGTTCACATTGATTTCTCCAGTCTCTTTCACACAAAATAAAAGGACCTGGGAGCCTGGACTATGATCCAGCTCTTCCCACTCCCAGATGACACCCCTCACACTCTTCTCCTCATGCCTCTCATGCTCTTCCTTAATTTCTGTTTCTATCCTATAAACATCACAAATCTAGCTATAAATCGGGGAGCAGAGAAGGCAGGGACAGGGGAAGAAAGCTGAGAAAGACTTTTACCAAGAAAAGGGGTGCTTTTTGATGGCCTCTGTGAAGGAGTTCAGGATCCCAAGCTTGCTTGTGGGTTTGCAGCAGGATGCAGAGCACAGCCTGTTCCTGCCCCTCACTCCTGGCCAGCCCAAGCTCGAAGCATCCTGGCTGCCAGCAATTCCCTGTTCCCCAGGGCTGCAGGTCCAAATCCTTTGCTGAGACACCCTGCTCTCCTCCTGAGCACAGGAGCCCCAGTGTCCCATGCAGGAACCGAACACTTTGACCCCAGGAACCGAACACTTCCAATTAAGAAGAAAACCTAACTGCAGCCAGCCTCTGGGGCCTTGCATTTCAATGGGCAAGATTTCTTAATATATCCCATTTTTTACAGTGCAGCCCAGTCTCACTTGTAATGATGGTGTCATATTAGAGCAAACACACCTTCAGACTGAAGGAATGGGTATTGGCCACTGATTTCAAGGGGAATTTATTGAACTCATCAGTAGCACAGTTGACCCAGGGAATGAAAACCAGGGAGAAGGCTGCTGAGAGACACAGCAGCAACAGTGAGTGTTTGGTGGCTGTTACAATCAATGTGCAGCTCCAGGTGGTGAGAGAGCTGTGAGATATTCAAAAAATTTGATCTGGAGGACAAAGTTCTGAGAAGTAGATTGTTGACACAGTCACAGCAAATTATTCTTCCAGGTCTCCCGTTTAACCCCAGCACCTGGCCGTGAGAGCTGGGCAGAGCTACACCTGAATGTGAATTGTAGCTAGAACCCATCATTAGTTGCACAATCTTGCTTCTTCAACACTTTTCGGGTTTCAGGGTCAGCTCTAACATTTGCTAAATCAACAGAGGTCCTTCTGTCAGCTTCAGCTGGCATTTGCTTAGGTCTCCAGGAGGAAGAATTTATCTGTGGAAATCAATTAAATCAGTATCTGGATATATGTGCAACAGAGTGCTTGAGTATTTCTCAACATTTTTGGGGGGGTTGTTAGTAAAAGGGAGATATTTTACTAAAAAGAAAAAAAAACCCTCTCTTGGCGTCAGCTAGTTGTGGGAAAAAAAATTAATCAAACTTACTATTGGTCTTTTATTCCTGGAAGTGCTTTCCAAATAATTTTTTTTTTACTTCTTCTAAGCAGTCGGGGAGTGACCCAGAGAAGAAGTTACATTCTTACACAGCAGGTGAACCAGGAACTTGCTGTAAATGACCTGCAGGTATGCGGAACAGCGCCGTTCCTGTGCCCAGAGCCCCTGCACTGCTGCAGAGAGAAAGAAGCAGATGCTTACATGTATAGACAGCAATAAAACTGGAGTGTAACATTTTTAGGATCGCAGCTGAGCTCTCAGACAAGGCTTTCTGCAATGACTAATATGACTACGGTCTAATGCGACAGTTCACCGTCTGCAGCCTATTCAGTCCCGAAAGTAAGCGAGTTCCTCCAGATGTTACACACTGAAAAAAAAAAGAAAGAAAAAAAAAAAAAGAGCACATCCAGTTTTCAATCTTTTTTATTTATTTAAACTGTACACAAATGTAAAATACTTCAACAGCAAATCTAAGTGAAAATTGTTTGGTTTAAATTATTATGGAACAGAACCTAAAAGGAACTTTATTAAATAAACATAAAAATTGGATTTAAAGGATGCACATATTGTAATGTATTCTACAATAGTCACTTTTTTTTTTCACTCTACATTCCATGTGCGTATGGTATAGAAAAGACACTGAATAGAACAAACAGAATCCATTTTGTACCCTGAAACAATTGGTAGGCCTCGTGAGGGATTGCTCAGTATGACTACATGATATATGATGGCTTTGCCATCTCATAAAAATTATAACTAATATGTTGGCCTCTTTGGTTCCAAAATTTATGTATAATACATTTAACTGTATTCATTTTTTGCTGCTATAAAAATAACATTTTTTTTCAAATGGCAGTTTTTGACTAATCATGCAACTAAATCAGTGCAAACATTAAAAGCAATCATTCGCTTTAAAAAAGAAGCAAAAGATTTAATTTCAAGTATAAAAAAATATAAAAAAGTCATATCATAAGTCCAGTTTTGTCTAGTATGGGTCAACACTTTAAATTGCATAGCTCATGCGGCACCTGTTTACCTAGATAGTGAGCAAAGATAAGTGCACTATCAAGTACCACTTTTCAAGGCATTGAAATTTGCAAGTGCTATTATACGTGCATTCAAGCAGTTTGCAAGTGCTATGCTGTATCATTATTTTCTGATCTTTATGGCCATCCTTGACACCTCCTGGTAAGGAAATTGAAAGCACTCTCCTCTCTCCTCCTTTCCAAGACTTGTAAAAATGTTCCTCGCCTGTTATTAAACGCACTGCATTTCCCAGAACGTCTCCTCTCTGTCGCTGTCACTCCTCTCTAGGGTTCATTGGTTTAGCCGTGGTGGCCATTGCTTGTTTGCTCGTCCCCCACGTGACGTGGCCTTGCCGAGTCCCCCATTGAAGAACACAGATTGCAACTTTGACTTTTTGTTCTTCAAGCAGTGAGAGATGCCAACAGTCAACACGTCCAGATACGGTATCGATTCCCTTTTCCAAGACACGGCGGGTGTAGCCAACCATGGGTTGTTAGTGGGCAGTGAAAGCATCAGATCACACCAGCCCAGCTTGTGACTCTGCAACGGCCAGGTGTTACAAATACAGCGCTTTCTTACGTCTGTCCCCTTTTCTCTCTTTCCCTCTCTCTCTCTCTCTCTCTCTGATAAAACCACATGATTCCTTGCTGGAAGTGCTGTAGGAAGAAGCGGGTATCTGTGATGTTTATGTTTAGATAAATTTAAATTAAGAGGAAGTGATCGCCTCCCAAGGCAGGTGTCCTGCAGCTTCCTGTTAGACCTAAGAGGTGACAGTCGACTTTTTTTTTTCTTTTTTGTTTTTTTTTTAATTTTCTAAGTTTGGTCATTTTGACACCTGCGTGCAAGAATACGTTGTGTTCTCACAGTCTGTGCTTTTGCCTGAGCAAAGGGAGCTCATTTCGGTCTGGCTTCGCCGGCAGGCGGGGAAACAGCTGCTCAGCCGTTCACTCGTACTGGCAGGCATTTGGGTCCGTCGTCACTGGTCACTGACTTTCTGTGCTCATGTCCCTTTTCTGAGCTGCCTCGTGTGTGTGTGTGTCTGTGTCTGTGTGTATGAGCGCGTGTTTGTGAGCGTGCCCATATTTTGTGTGTGTGTGTGTGTGTGTGTGTCTGTGTGTGTGTGTCTTTAAGATATTTCATAGCATTAACTTATAAGTGGTAGAATATATAAGTGTCCATGATCCACAAACTGCCACTGTCCTGACACCAAAGTGAAATGATTATTTTTTTTCTTTTTTTTTTCTTTTT